>CAJPEX010005253.1:0-17227 GCA_905338405.1 Notodromas monacha | reverse complement strand
TCTCGAGAGCATCATCTGGTCTCTTGTCTGAATAAGTTGAAATTATTGCTTTCTTTAGAGGGAGGAAAATTACACAACGTGACTTTAGAAAGAAAATTGTTTCAAGGGTCATAAAATGTTGACGTACTAAGAGTGGTTCTCTATTTTTTTTCCTTAATTTAGAAATGGTTACAGAAAGTGGTGTGTCAATTTTTAAAAGAGAGTATCGAAGTGCCAAAAAAAAATTTACCCGCACGCACTTGATATCCGTCTTGCATTTAGCTTCTCTGAAAATTTGAAAATGCGCAAGTTTCTGAATCCCCGTACAATCATTACTTTTTTTGTCATTTCTGCAAATTGAAATACAGCACTGCATCCCCGCGAATTTGAGAAACACGCCAATTGCAGAAATTTTGTATGGCTAATTGGATGCCAGTGAAGAAGAATGACTTGTCTGCCATGATTATTTTTTTTCTGAAATCATCGCGAATTTCCGAATTCAGTATCTGAAAATGATTTTTCAATGAGAAAGAAGTAAGAAAAATTGCAAGACTGTCTTTTTTTCTTGAATCGAAGTTCGTACATGGTTTCATCGGATTTTAAAATTGCTGGATTTTATCCAGATGAAAAATTGGGGAAAAAAAACTACTGTTGCTTTTAATCCAAATCAACACGCTTCACTTGCGCCTTTTTGCATTTTTTTTTGCATGACCAAAAGGCTGAATGAGGTTCTTCTTTTTTTTCGGAAGAGAGGATAATTTCCTTGAATGTATTTGAATGAAGATCATAACTTGATATAATCGTTAATTGTCATTTGTATGAATGATTGATTGATTTAATTTGTTTTTTCTTCTTTTCTTCAGACGATGACCGTGGAGATGGTGGTGGGCCCTGGTGCGAGTTGGCGTATTGGGAAGAGCGAACCCGGATCGGGCCGGTGATCCCGATCGCGGAAAGTTGGAACAACGTGTTTGGCTGGCACGACGGGGCCCGGATGTTGGTACCCGGGCGGAGGAGCATTTCCCTGCAGGCAGTGGCGGCCAAGCATCACCCGAACCCGTCCGACCAGGTTCTGCAGGCCCGCTCCAAAATTGGCGCAGGTACGTGACGACTTGTGTTTCTGGTGTTTTTAACGTGAGGAAGCAGGCACTTGGAAAGTATCAAATTGAAGAAAAAATATATACTGTATATGTATACAAAACAGTATATATTTATTGAGACACTTGAGGGAGGCATACTGAGACATTTTAATTTTGTTTTCCTGTTGAAATAAAGTTGAACTTCGAAAACTCAAGCCTCCATATTTTGAACGAATTTTTCGCTAGTCCCGTACTAAAACTCCCTTAGAAGCAATCCATTGAAAAACTCCCAAACTCGAAGGCCTTCTTCCTCAAGCCTCCAAAATTCGAATTTTTCTGAAGGCCTTTTGGTTTTTTTTTTTTTGCACTGAGAAGAGAAAAGCAATAGGAATGAAACTCGACGCATTTTTAAAAGAAAGTGAAAGACTAATTGGGCAAATAAACCCTTGCCTCCAAGTTCAGTATCTCGTCAACTCATTCAAGAAGCATTTCAAGGCCCAGAATATCATCATTTACAATTTCATGCAATTCTTCTCTTTCCCTCAAACGAAAATACTTGTTCTCCTAATTTTGCCTGTCCCTTGAAATTCGACTTGGAGAGGTCCGACTGTGTTACGAACACAATCTCTTAAATTAATAAAAATGGTTAAAATATTTTTTTTAAATTGACCACATTTTTGAAAAATCTTCCATGTCACTGATGAGGATGAAATTCAATTTATGTTGTCCTCGAGTAATTGGTGAATTTCTTCTTTAAAAAATGTTAAATTTGTGGTTTTACAATGATCCATCTCGGTACTGCCTTGATTTATTTATTTTCACTTCGAAAATAACGAATGATTAAATAACTAAAATCGATTGATTAATTTGCAGGAATCAGCATCAGCAGGGACGAGGAACGCGGCGACGTGTGGCTGTACAACGTGAGCAAGCAGCCGGTGTTCCTGGCCCCGTCGACACTGTCGCCGTGTCGGGCCAGGGCCATAGCTGTCCACCGCCTGGCCCCGGGCTACTGCGTCAAGGCCTATGACAGGGCCACGGCGGAATGCTATCGACGCCTCGTCATTGAGTCGGACGACGCCGAGGAGCCACTGGACACTTCCGACAGCAGTCGTGGCGGCGGCGGCGGCGGTCGGGCTACTGCGTCAAGGCCTATGACAGGGCCACGGCGGAATGCTATCGACGCCTCGTCATTGAGTCGGACGACGCCGAGGAGCCACTGGACACTTCCGACAGCAGTCGTGGCGGCGGCGGCGGCGGTGATTCGCCGCCCATCGAGATTATCCCCATCAGTTTCGGCAAAGGATGGGGACCCAAGTACTCGAGACGGGACGTGGTCAGTTGTCCGTGTTGGCTCGAGATTCGGCTGAGAGACGGACAGCGATGATGAGAGAGGGATCCTTCCGTCGTCGAGGATCCCTGACAGTGATATCTTCTTTGGACAAAAAGAAACGTGTTTTTTTTCCTCGTTTTTTTTAATGATTAAAGTTTGATGGCATCTTTATTTCCATTTGTTGGTTCCCTCTCTCGATCGCGATCAATTTGTTCAGCAGTGCTGTCTATGCTTGTGTGTCGTTTTCTGCTGGTGTGCCAATCAATCAGAAAAGTCTCTTGAAGAGTTGCAACTTTTTGAGCAAGAGAGAAAGAGTGAGGGAAAGAAAGTTCAATCTGGAAGGTTTTAACGATTTGTTGGTTGCGTGACTGACTTGAAGATATAATGCTGGAGAAAAAAAAAAGAAAGTCGATGCATTTAGATGTTGGAATTCCTGTTCTGCAGAAAAAAACAGAGTGATTTTTTTATATTATTCTTCATCAAAAAAACGTCTCTTGATGATGAATCCAATTTTTAAAAAAAGAGAGAGAGAAAAAAGTCAATCGGAGAGGTGCTAACATTTTTCGCTCGCTGCGTGACTGAAGGTGTAAAACTTGCTGATTATTTGTTTCGGAGTTGGCTTGGAATTGTTTTTTTTTATGACTTTTTTTTCTGGGCGGATTATTCAGGTTCAAAAGTCGGCTAATTTGCTCTGTTTCTTTCTCGTTTTTTTATTTCTTTTCATTAAATGGTGTTCATTGATGTCTGCTAACTTACCACTGATGGACAAAGAACTTTGTGCTTTTTTTCTGCATCAAATGCCGTCCCTGCGATTTTTGGCGTGGGCATGTGTTATTACCATATCTATTTCGTAAACTCGCTACTTCAGTGTGATGCCATAGCAGATAAAATGGTGATTTTTTTTTTGAAAGACCTTCGCTGCTTTTTAAAGTGGTGGGAAAGACACTTCAGTGCAGTTCTTATGTCGCGCAGGTCAGCCCATTTTTGATGAAATTGTAAGTTGTTTTATAAAAGAAAGAAAAACCGTTTGGATTCTGGAATTTGGCAGAATTTATTCACTTATGTTTTTTTCGGAGAATTCCGCGCTATTTACTGGATTATGTGAGCATGAGATACGAGGGTTGGTTCATACTGTATATTTTTGTAGCTCTTGCGCTTTTTTTTTGTTTTGTTTTGTTTGATGGAGTTGAGCGTAATTTTCACATACTTGACGTACTGCTTTTCATCATTTTCTGATGCCTGTTTCAATTTGGCTACTTTTTTAAGAAGATGAAATTTCCCTTCATCGGCGTGAGGAAATGAGGTTCGAGTGCCGCAATTCACGTGTTTTAAGAATTGGCAGGCGAAAAAAATGTCGAAAGATCTCAGATCTGATTCAAATTTTTCCAGTCCTGAGAATTTCGTCTGATCTTGTGTAAGTTTTTGTGTGAGTGATGCTAAATGCAAAGGTTACCTGCAAAACAGTTGATTGGCTGCAGCGAAAGAAAATTTATGGCGAAGAAACGAAGGTTTAAGATTAGATTTTGATCCCGCAGTGCTTTTAAGATTTCTTTTATCAAGAAATCTTCCGTACACAAAGAAACTTCATATCTATTTTCGACTTATGAACCATTCCTCGTATTTTTACGTTTATGGGGATTGAAAATTGTAATATTTTTTTCCCTCTTTTTTTGACAGAAAGCATTTGGTTGATGAAAGCGACAACCTACACCAACCTTAAGCGACCATAAGAAAGCTTTGTAAAAAGTTTCATACTACTATTACTAGTTTCTGCCAAAACTGAAGATCGTAACTAAAAAGAGTAACACATATGACATAACAACAAGGTCACGAATTTTTCTTCTCTGCTGAGACCCGCGATTCTTCCACGAGTCCGATGAACTTCTTGACATGGTCCGAAAGCAACTCGGGTTCTTCAAATGCCGCAAAATGACCCCCTCTGGGCATAACTTGATACGACACGATGTTCTTGAACTTGTCAGCCAAGAAAGTCTCTGGATGCATGAAGATTTCATGAGGGAAAACAGCTGCACCGTAGGGAACATGGCAAGGAATCCTATTGGGGGGGAAATATGAATGAAATTGTGTTGGAAGTCATTCTCTGTGCGAAAATGTTTTCCTTACTCGTCAATGGCGTAACCGAGATTCCTGATGTTCATGGACTCGGAGTAAAGACGCATGGAAGTTGTGATGGAGTTGGTGACCCAGTAGACCATGACATTGGTCAGCATGTCATCCAGAGAGTAATTGACCTCGGACTCCAGGGGTGGTAGTCCTGCTAAGGAGTCGAGGTTCAACCAGGTCCACGACTTAAAGAGGTACTACATCCGTCGATCAGGTTCACCTAGTAATGAGTTACGGTGTGGATGTTTTTTTTTCCGTAGGTCAGTACGCTGACTCTGCTTTGGAGTGGTACTCCTTGGTATCATGCATTTGACCCCATTCAATGTACCAAGAAAGAAGGAAAATGTGGAAAATTGACATTTTTGGGCTGGAAGGAATTAGGGTAGATTATGAAGAAGACCTGGGTTTCAGATGATTCAGTGAACAGAAAACTTATGCTTCCACTTGGAACATTTGTTTGTGAGGTAGGGTGCAGAATCACAAAAGGAATGAAGGAGTATTGTAGTACAGTTGAACATTGGTAACTTGAACCTCCATAAGTCAATTTTTTTCAAGTCCCTGCCCAAATCCCCTTAGAAACAAAAATGCATTAAAAACCTCCCTAATTCAAAGGCTTTTCCTCACAAACCTCCATAACTTGAATTTTCTGAAGCCTTTTGGCGTATTATTTTCTTAACACAAGAAAGAGAAAAGTAAATTGATGTGTTTTGAAATGATGAAAGAAAAACTAATTGGGCAAATGAACCCCTGCCTCCAAGGTCATCATCTTGACAACTCATTCAGGAAGCAATTTCAGGTCCAGAATATCACCATTTACAATTTCCTGCAATTCTTTTATGTTTCCCACAACAAAAATGCTCGTTTCCCTAACTAAAAACCTCCTTGACTCAAAACCTCTTCCAGTTTAAATTTTGTGCTAGTCCCATTTGACTTCAAGAGGTTGGACTGTATAATATTTTTACAGTTCTTGTTATATAAAAGTACTGCTTATAAAAATCCTATTTTGGTCCAAGTCCAACAACCACAATTTTATTTTAACTTCGTTTTAAGAAAGCTTTTTCAAGGTTCCATTAGAAGCTTCATTGTAATTAGATTCTATTGTATAACAAATCTTGTTGTGAAATCTTTGCCAAGAACAATTGCTAAGGTCAGAGCAGGTTTGCTGGAATCTTTCCTGGGTATTCCTCTAACAGATTTTTAATCAAGTTTTAAAATTTATTTTCTGGGTCATAGTGACTTTGTTGTAACAAGATTTTATTATACAAATGTGCAATGCAAAATGTCTCACCAACAGTATCAGGTTTGGTGGACTGCAAGTGCATGTACCCAAACTCCAACATCAAGGTCTTGAGCTTTTCTCCCATGGGGAACATCATGAAGACTTGCTCTGGGTCCATGAACCAGGATTTGGGAAGAATGGCTGCAAGACCCCAGTTCAAGAAATTCCTTCCAGATGCCACAGCAGCCATGTTCACATGTGCCCCTAGAATCCTATTCAAGGACATTATACATCATGGAGAAGGTTGACCTGGTTTCTGCCTTTATTAGAGAGTCTTACCTATCTGGATACAGGGTAGACATGATGTTTGTGATGGCAGCTCCCCAGTCTCCACCCTGAAGGTAGTACTTGTCAAACTTGAGCCTGGTCATCAGATTGTTCATGACAATGGCAACCTCTGTGTCTCCAAGTCCTGGTTTGGAAGCTGGATCAGAGAAGCCATAGCCTGGCAAGCTGGGAATAATAAGCTCCAGATCAAAGGGTGAATCTGAGGTGTCCATCAAAAGTGGGATTGCCTTCTGGAACTCAACAAAACTACCTGGCCAGCCATGAAGCAGCAACAGTGGCAACACAGGTTTCTGAAAATGAATTTAAAAAATATTTTCAATGCTGTCCATATTATGCTCTGAATTTTGTATTACAGTACAAGTGATAATTAGATCTTTTCTACATAATGTGTATACAGTGGCCCCCTGCCTAACAGACATCCCGTGTAAGGGATTTTTGCTGAACAGACCAGCTCTGCAAGCAGTTTTTCCTCCTGCCCAACAGACAAAATCCGCCAAACAGACTTATTTTGGTTTAAAATTAGTGTAGAAAATTGAAATTTTTTATTTTTATGTAATTGAATTTGTGTAAAGGACTTTTTGTCTAACAGACTTGCCCCTTGCATGAATCAAGTCCGTTAGACGGGGGTTGACTGTATATCTTCAGTTCTTCAGGGCTTGTTCAAAATAAATCACAATAACGTACTGTGCTACAAGTGCCAACTTATCATTTATTTGTGCTTCACTAAGGCATATTTACATTGCTACTTAGTAACATTTTGGAAATCCTGAAATTTCTCCTATTCCTGTACCTATATGATAAAATATCACTTAATAGCCAACTTTTAGGGGTCTGAAGATTTTTGTGATACAATAATTTGATAAATTTGTTATTGATGGATTATTGTTCAAAAAGCATCTGCATTTTCTTCCAATTGTTGAAATAGTATTTAGCTTGTGTGAGGCAAAGTTGGGGTATTTTTGCAAAATTGTGTGCCACTGAGCACTGGAAATCTACAAAAATCCTAATTTTGTACCAAGGCCCAAGTCAGGAAAAAGTCCAATATATTTTTCATAATCCTGCTGTTGAATGAAAAATTAAAAAATCCCTCTCCAGGTGGAATTTTTTCCTGGATTCCTAGCTAAAGATTTGTACTGGAGAATCCTGGAAAAATAGAAAATTTGCCTCCTGGATTTTTCCTGACTTGGGCCTCCTCAACCTGGGAGCATTTCAGTGACATTGGGTCAAACTGAAATGCAATGACCCCAAAAAAATAAACTCCACTGCTCAAACAAGAAGAACCCTCCTCTGTCCAAGGGTTAAATCAAAGAGTCTTTGACTAAATATCGGATTGAAGTTCATTGGCAGAATTGCTTGTGTGCTGAAATCTCTGATTTAGTAATTACCAGTGTTTTGAAGTTCAAGACTATTTTCACAAATAATATTTATTTAGTATAAAATGCTTATGACATTGATTTGTACTTTTGTTTAGTTATGTTCCAGCAGTGGTGGAAGATTGCAACTCACATCATTGGTCACAGTTCTGCCAAAATCACTGGGCTTGATCCTTTGGAAATGAATGTCCATTCCATTGATTTGTGTTTTGAACTGAGGATATTTGTTGAGCTTTTCTTGTTCCTTTCCCCAGCTATAGTTCTCTAGCCAATGTTTCCTCACTTTTGAAAGGTAATCTGTATTGAATCCATACTCAAAGCCCACATCTTCCAAAGGTTTTCTCAGTCGACTGGGCAATTCGAGTCTGGCTTTCCAGTCGTCCAGAATCTGCAAAGGAAAAATAATCAATGGATGAAATTAAGAATAAACTATGCAAAATTGGACTCACGTCAGCACTGATGTCAATTTTGAAATCCCGTATGGATTCATCAACTGACTTTGGCTTAATCCCGGGTCCAAACCAGAAATCTGGGTCAAATTCCGGCAAATCTGGCACATGGTGCAAACGCTGATGCACGTATAACCCGATAAATGCAAAAAAGATTGAAATGACGCCAGCGAATTTCCACCCAGCAAACTGGCTTTTATCACTGCGAATCTGGAGTTCATTGGCTTTCTTTGGCGCCATTTCAAACAATTTCCTGTTTAAAAGCAAAAAAAAAATTATACAAGCAATATGTATATGTGAAAATAGAAAAGTAACTGAACTAATGATGGAAAAAAAATCACCAATACTGTAGTCGATTTATTTTAAAAATTAACTTTTTGTCTCCCTACTTATTGAATCTTCTGACCTGACTTGAACCCAATTATTATTCTGACTGTTTAACTTGTAAATCATTAGTTGCTGGTTGAAATGTACGGATAATTTATAACTGGAAAAAGATTTCTTTCTAAAAAATTTAATTTTAAAACTGCGTCATTCCTTGAAAAGAAATGATTTTTAAAAGAGACAAAGAAGAATTTTTCATCTGAATGATTTTTCTCATAATGACATGGATGGAGCTCTGAAATTTGGTCCACATGAGCACTGAAGAAGCACTTCACTGTGACTCAACAAAGAGGAACATCTGAAGCTTTGAACTCATTTTTCTTCTTGTCTGTAGGGAGTTTTATCCAGTTGAATGACTCAGCAGGAATAAAAGAAGGAGGCTTCATGCTTATCTTTTCACCCCTGAGAAAGAGCTTGGATGATCACAGTTTCTAGAATTAAAAACTATTTTCAAGTCCAGTCCGTCGTTCGTTTGAGAAAAGGTCTTACTTCAAGTCCCACGTCATGGAGGGATACCATGACGTAAGGGAGTTCGTGGTGTTCGTGCAATAAAAGGTTTTCACAAGAAAATGTCATTCAAGTATTTTGTATATAACAGTTTTGATGACATTTCCCTGCAATTATTTCAGGTTTCCCACAAAAATGCTTGTTCACTGCCTAGCTATAGAAACCTCCCTAAGTCAATTGTTTTCCTATTCCCTTGAAATTTGACTTAGAGAGGTTAAACTATAAAATTGGTATAGACACCCGAGTGGGGAAATTTGTGCACAATGGGGATTTGTTTGTAATTCTACACCATGACCCTGCTGTGCACCTGACCTGTACCAATGTTTGTCTGTTGCACATGCATATCCCCAATGTGCACCAATTGTGTGTTCACACCAGGATTACTCAGGGTCACATTTGTAAACAAGTAAGTCACACCAAGGTTACAGTTGGCGCATTCGTGTGATGCTCCCGTTATTTCACATTTGTGCACCAAGTGCTGTAACAGCAAAAATAGCTCCCCACTTGGGCAGATTGTTGTAGAGAGATTCTGTACCTGTGGATATTCTATTTTTCAAAATTCCTATGAAGTATGAACTGCACTCTTTTATTGCTGCATTCAATTCTTAACAGGAATTTCATGTGCACTTCAAAAAGTATAATTTTAAGGATTTTGCTGAGAGTATATACATCACAGGAGCAGGGATTTCTTTGGAACCCTCAAGCTTGAATGACACTTGGGGAAAATTGAAACATCTGATGTGCAATATTTATCTGTGTTGCAAAATTAGTGTTTTTCTGACTAAGTGTACCACATATTGGTGTACTGTATATACAGTATTCAAGTGGACTCTTCAAAAGTCTACAACAATTAAATTCAAGGGACCAGAAAAAAAATTGTTCCAGGGCTAATTTTGTTGCTTTGAACCCACATGCTGTATTATGGGGACAGAACCTTATTTGGGACTTATTGTACGGAGATTAACATTGTAGACAAAATTTTTGTTGAGAGAGTTCATAAGTGTAACATTTTTGAACACTGTTTGGAATAGTATTCTGCAGTTTATATTTTTCTTCAAACTTGCAATTCAATACCTTTCAAATTGTTCAGCATGTTTTGATGCTTGTCCAAGGTTTTGGAATATTTTAGCCAGTCATTTTCCGCCTTTCTAAATGAATGGTTAAATGATCTATCTTGATGCATATCATCCTAGTCGAGAAGGATTTTGAAAAATCTGTGAGAATTCATTTCTTTTGCCATGGAAAAAATGCCATGCAATTGCAACGATAAACGGATCTAAAGCAATAAAAAGTTACCTATAATTTCGAAATATTTATACAGCACAATAATAGATCATAATGATGTAAAAGCAGTAACATATGGCAAAGGAATATAAATCGTAACGGATCACTGCTGTATAAATGTTCCAGCTCTTCCGTGAAACCCATAATCATAATTCATAAAAATTCGTAAAACTTGGATGCGAACCCATTTTTAACTCGATGAGTTCGTGAAATGCGACTTACTGGAACTTGTTCGAATGTGCAGTATTCACAAATATGAGCAGGTTGATAGAAGTTGATGAAACCGGTATACCTCAGAAGACTCAGAAGTTCTGCGATGAATGGGCATTTTTAGTGGAGCGCTCTGTGAGAACGAAGCTGAGGTGAGTTCAAATATGCTATGGCGATTACCTCTGATTGACTGTCGCCGCATTGGAGGCTGGTATCCCCACCCTCAAGTGACATCTACGTTAGCATCTGCAAAGTTCCATCGCATATACTCGGGATTAGCTACGCATCGACAGGGATCGACTGAATGCGGGAGAACGGCGTACGGAGCGGCAATTCTGAGTGAGCAGTGTTTTACGGATTGCATGTGCAGTGTTTGGCTTCGTCGTGATGCACCGAAGTACGAAGGAGTGAGACTGAAAATCGTCGAAGTCATTTCTCTAGAGGTGTCCTTTATTGAATGTTGAGTTTAACGAATTGCCTTCGCGAGTTATTTGAGTTTCTTGAATGTTAAATCCAGCATCTCGATTGTTTTCGTATCAAATACAGGCTTTTCGGCTTACTCTATCGCAGCTTATTTGTTCCTCACGAATCGAATCATCAAAATTTTGCGTTTTTAAATAAAATGTGTCGATGTGTTGGCTCTTGATGTGATAGCGTGTAAGCAGTAATCGAGTTGAGGCTCAGTCATGAGTAAATATGAACTGCTGTATACCTTGAAACTTCTCGCGGATAACACACAGTAAGTAATGAATTTATCTTTCAATTCGGAGTGCTTTCGTCTCCAGCAAATACAAAAGAAGGTCCTTTGGCTCTTTACAACGGCTTGTCGACATAACCCTGAACCTTAACCTGTTCAAGCGGTCTTCTTTATGCAAAGCAGAGCTTTAGTCACTGTGTGGCTTCTTTGGAGTTCCCTACCGCGTGGGCAGCAATGTTTCTAAGTTCGACGCAATTTTGTCGTCGTGTCCTGACGAGAAGATGAAGGTAGAAGTGAAGCGAAACCTCCAAGTCTGGGATACTAAAAACCCACGGAATCTGGAGAAGTTCCTGGAACTAATCGCTTTGGTATGCAACGATCGCGAATTGCGCTCTTCGATGGAATCCGTTTTCTCGTCAAGCCGGTCATGGGTTGGTCATGCATCTTCCAGCTCCATTAGGAGTGCCCCGAAAATGGTCGACCCGAATCAGGTTGGTTGATTTTTAAAAGTGTTGTATTCTTTTCATTAATGATTTGTATTTTTCCAGGCAAAGGAAAATATAAAAGCCATCCTTGGTACTCCTCGTGTTCGTGAAAACAGCGTCGCGGAATCCTCCTCAACTTTTCTCTCCGGAAGCTTGCGTGAACCCTCTCATAATGACGTCGTGGATACTGTCCGTGCGATACCACGATCAAAGAAATTCGGAACCATCGGTCGTCTTCCAATTGAAGTTCAGGAGGTAGAATAACATCATCTAGATTAGCCTACAGATGAGCCTTTTCTTCCTAGAATGTAAAACGTACATTAGCTGCTGCTCGTCTGCTGCAAACAGCAACTGGTAAGAAACCCATGCAACTAGTGCTAAATCCTTGTTCCTCCACAGTGATTGACTAATTTGAATGCTCACAATTTTTCTCTCTGATTAACCTCTAAAAGTGATCCCCTTTGTTGCGAATTGACCAGTGGGATGATGTTTGAAATACCGTATATAACTTGGCCCGAACAAACCGAAATGCTTGACTCCTAAGCTGTTGACGTAAAAGTGGCGATTTTATATTGTGTCGATGACACCTGAAGTTATTCAGTGCTAAAGTTCATGAGCTGTATGTTTTTTACGAAGATTCCAAATCTGTTCAAGTGTTTGAGTAAATAGTTTTTAGCTCTTCGGAGTTCCCAACCAGTCGTAAATCTCCGTGGACATTTTAAAGGGCTATATTAAAAATTTATTAGTAAAGCAAGACAAAGTCTACTAGAGAACCGCTTGGTTTACAAAGGATTCATTCCATTACTCACCAACATTCGCACGCTGCATACATTTGTGGAATTTAGCTGGAATAATAAAAAGAAGTGTGGGCGAATAATTCAGAGCATCGCGGGATACATTCGTAAAACCATTTACGAATTCCGATTTCTGGTCGATCAACTGGACGACGAGCGTCGTAGTCGTGGCCTGAAGCTTCTCGCCATTTGGGCCGGAGTGCAAGATGCAGTTCTGAATTTCGACGTTTTAGCTCGCATCGCAAGAACCATCATGTCGATCGATTTGCGCAGTGGTGCCTTGCTGTCATTTTTGCGCCGCGGAGATTTTTCCGCGTTTTCTGACGGGAAGGTTCAAAGGATGATGACCTTCGTGCAAAATCGTGCTTACGCCCCATTTTTGCACATGTTGGAGTGTTGGATTTATCGTGGAATGCTGGACGATCCTTACGAAGAGTTCTTTGTTGTGAGGAACCAAGAATTCGCCACCGAAAATGTTTCTGCTTATTATTCTGAAGATTACTGGACTGGAGCTTACGGAGTGCCTGTGACGGAAATGGTCCCCGATTTCCTTCAGGGTCAACTCGCTTTGCAAGTTTTGAACACTGGGAAGTATATTAATGTGATAAAGAAAAGTGGACACACGTTCAGGTGCCCTTTCGAAGCTCCGATTCCGTTCAGCGACTCGGACAAGCCAACTGTTGAAGCCGTGAAGAAAGCTCATGCCTACGCTTCCAATGCCCTAATGAAAGTTCTCATTGACGAGCACGATCTTCTCGGGATCTTGGGAGCGATCAAACATTATTTCCTCATGGACAAGGCTGATTTTATTGAGGAATTCATGCTGTTGTGTGATAATGTGGAACTCGGAGGCTGCATCGGAGACGTGAATCTTACAAGGCTGAATACGTTGTTGGAGCTCGCGTTGCGGATTTCCATCGGCGAGAATGAAGTTTACAAGGACTATTTGAAAGGGAGTCTCAAGCAATACGGACTGGAGGCTGAACTGTGCAAAATAGTGTCGATTTCAACCAAGCAAGAGCACGAATGGGACGAGAATATGAAGAGCATGTCTGTACCGGTGTGGGAAGCGTTCACGTTGACGTACGACGTACAATGGCCGATTAGCCTGGTGATCGAATTGAGGTCCATGACGTGTTATCAGATGCTTTTTCGGCATTTCTTTCACCTGAAACGAGTTGTGAGATTATTGACGCGATTGCGAATTTCTCCGCGTCCTCGGAAGATGACCCGGACTGGTCAGAGTGGATTGGTGAGAGCTTTGTATGGGCTCAGACTCAAGATGGTGCACTTGGTGCAAACGCTGCAGCATTGCATGATATTCGACGTGGTTGAACCTGCCTGGCGGGAGATGATGACGAGAATTGGGCAGGTTAGTTGATTTATGTCTGATCGTCAAGCACAAGTGCCTCACATTAATGCAATGAAATACTTTACTGTATATGATCTGGCGAATAAAGTATGGAAAAAGCATTATCGACATTTGCTTTTTTTTTTTTAGAAATTCAGTGTTTCAAACATGGTACAGTAAAACACTTGAAAAGGCCAGAAAAGAAATATCTTGAATATATGCAGCGTAAGTTTGAAACAATTTTCTCAGTCATTTATTTTGAAAATCTGGTTATAACAAATTATTCAGTATAACAAACATTTTCTGAAGTCTGCACAAGTTCATTGTGATACAAATTTGCTGTATATGATCTCGCTAAGAAAGTATGGATAATGCATCCTTGACATTTGTATTTTTAGAAGATCAGCTTCTTGAATATGGTAAGAAACCTTAAAAAGGTCAGAAATGAAAGGTCGGAAGATATGCAGTCGAATTTGAAATAGTGTTCCCAGTCATTAATTACGAAAATCTCATAACAAATTATTCCTTATAACAAAACTTTTTCTGAAGTTTCCACAACTTTGTTGTCACAAGATTTTACTGTATATGATGTTCGCAGTCATTAATATAAAAAATTTTGGTGTAGAAACTTGTTCTGAAGTCCCCTCAAGTTTATTGTAACAAGATTTAACTGTATAACGATTTAAAAGAGAAGAAAGTTTAGTGCATTTAGATCTTGGCCCCATTTTTATTTTAATGCGTGATCCGATAAATTTTGGAATCCTTTTTTTTTGTTGCGACGAATTGAAATTGTGTGAATATTTTTTTTGCTTTCGAATTTTCAGGCAGTTGCAATGGATCAAGTGATCACAATGCACAAGGATTTCATCGACGCTTGTCTCAAGGATTGTATGCTGACTTACCCTCGGGTGCTTCAAATATTAAGGGGCATCTTCAACGTTTGCATGGAGTTCTGTAACTTGGTAGAAGTATGTATTGTACTGGACAGTACAGCATTTCTTTCGGTTCCTGTATATTATAAATTATTGAGCGAACTTTTTCGCCTGTAGAAATCTGCTGGAATCGATGGCGTCAAATTCGACAAGAATGAGGAGCTGAGAGTGGAAAAATTGGATGTTGCGTTTTCAACCCTCGCGTTGGAATTGATTAATTTGGCTTCTGATGACGCTGGTGTCATCAGTGCCACGGTGAAAAACATGCTGCGAAGGTGCGTTCGAATTTTCTCGCTTGGCTAGAGAATTGCAAATTAATTTTTTGTCAATCTTTCTCACAGGCTAAATTACAACGCGCATTACTCAGATGTTCAGTGAGCTTCGTGTCGGAAACTGGAGTAGGCTGCAAGTGATGTTCAATTTCCCACCTCCGTCGCGTTTAAAATATTTTGGTAAAAGAAAATTTCAGCATTTCATAAGCTTTTTTCATTGATTGTGAACATTTTTATTTGCGGGTGCCGGTCTTGTGTTTCATTGGGAAGTTCATTTACCCACACTGCAGCATATCGGTCCACAGAAACTAAAAAACTGCACAGATACGACTTCCTGATCATATTCAGGGAATGAATGTAAACTTGTGAAGTAATGCTATTCTCGCCGTAGAATTTAGTGAAGTTTTTGCCGTATTTTCAACATGTTTTGAAACCGGATTTTTGTAGAAGGTTAACTTTCCAATGCGCGTCTGCTTCGATTTAAGGAAAATGAAATTCATGCAATGCAAAAGTGCTGGTTTCCTAACTTGAAAACTCCTGAAGTCAATTTCCGTAGTCTCATCAATCGAGCTTTTTATTCTCGCATATCCTTAGTCATTTTTTTGGCTGCTAGAAAAGTCTACATCAGGTCTAAAGTTCTGCAGTGGAAATCACACCAAATCGGCTCCCATCTGTTGTTCAGCAACTGGTTGGAAAAAATATTGTAGTCTTCTATGACCCTCTATTTTCCAGGAGAACTCTGCGTTTGTTGACTAAGCAAACGCAGAGATGGATTCGCGGCGTTGCTACCTGTGGATGTTGTTGATTCTTTTTGAAGCTTGTTTGATAAACGGAGAAATGTTCGACGGTTGGAAAGAGGGGTTGTTCTCTTTGGGCGAAGGGATCGCGACTGTGGCGCGGACTGTTGTGGACGTCGGCACCATCATCAACGACGCCGTCGAGGAGGACTGCGAATATTCGTGTCCGTCGGGGTTTGAACCATTGCCAAGAAGAGACCATGTGGCGACGGCAAATGGGTGCGGCTCTTACGGGTTACAGGTGGGGAACCTTGGGACACCTGTTTTTCTTTCAATTTTTCGAGTCGGGCTCAAGAGTGTGAACACTACTTGATTGGCTTCTCATTCAGATATACGGTACTCTCTCGAGCGTGATTCTAAAATTTGGCTGAGAAAAGCTTATTCTTTCATGACACATTTTGTACCTGTATTTTTTTTGGGGTCTCAAAAACGTAAATTTTGTAGGCAAATCTGAGACAATTTTTTGGCATTTGATTGACGATTAAGAAAGTTTGTTCAACAGCTCTGGTGAAAATCTTCTTTAAAATACAATCAACCCTCGATTTAGTGCTTCCCAATTTAGCGCCACAAATTTCTCTGGTGAAAATCTCCCTCCATTATGTTCTTGAGGAAAACCATGATTTAATGCCACAAAAAGTTGTTTTCATGTTTACAAAAAGGGCAGAATTCGAAGTAATCCAGACAATTTTACACAGATATCATTGGATTATAAGAATTTTAACTCAGAATCTCATCCCCATACTTACATGAAACCGAGGATACGTGTGAAAGATCTATTTTTGAATTTACGTTATTGAAAAATATTACTTGTTGCATGATCCCCTCCTTCATTGAAAATATCAAGCTTCTGTGGAAACTGGTGATTCATTCATGATGGCACTTCGAATAAAACTAACTTGAATGCACGCAAAATCTTGAGAAACAGCTGTTATCTTTTAGTAGATATCGTGTGTTTAAAAATCTATTACAGTACATTCAGCATTGATACACATAACAGAAGAATTAATTATAAAAAAATTACCTGTGAGCTTTAAATCCTTTATTTTGGCTTTTTCTCTTTGAAAACACCCTGCTGATGGCCTACGAATTCTGCAAACAAGTTTGTTTCCTTTCTAATGGAAACCCTGAACTAGACCTCTCTATCATACAATTCCCTCGTTTTAGTGCCTTTCTTGATTAGTGCCACAAAATGTGCCAGGACAAACTTTGGCACTCAATCGGGGTTTGACTGTACTGTAATAGTAATATTATTTCTTCTGAGTTTAATTTCATTCGAACGAAAATTAAAACAAGCCTTTATTTTACAGTTCCTGATTCCAGTCAACTTAATTTGAGGATATTATCATTTGAAGATTTAGCGTTTTCTGTACCACCCTGTTCAATGTAGTTTTTTGCGTATTGTGAATCGAGTAACTGTTTTTAATCCTGTGAAACGAACAGTTTCACTTTTCAAAAGCTTGAACTCGGTACTTAATGACAATTGTTGATTTCTTGAAATGTTCTAGCTTCAAGATGTCGGGATTACCGGTGTGAATTTTGATCCCTGCTGCAACTCTCATGATATTTGTTATGACACATGTGGAACTGACAAGGATATCTGTGATCTGGAG
>CAJPEX010005252.1:0-17227 GCA_905338405.1 Notodromas monacha | reverse complement strand
GCAAGCGACCAGAACATAATTCGTCGGAGAAAGAGTTTCGTTGTGGGTATATCCCCTATAATATGAGCAGCGAACCCGATGAGAACCACAAAAAGTTTGTTCGACAGGAAAAATCGTTGAATAAAAAATTAATGCTTACAAAAAATTTGATAATTTGTTCCTTTCCGATCGCCACAATGTTATTTAAATTCAGTTCCAACGAATTTTTTTCATGGCCCCAAACGCTTTTTTAAACGATGTTCTACTCAATAAATGTGAAGATCTTCAATAAATAAAATTAAAAAAGTTTTTTCTACAGGGAAAATCGTTGTATAAAAATTAATGCTTACAACAAATTTGATAATTTGTTCCTTTCCGATCGCCACATTGTTATTTAAATTCAGTTCCAACGAATTTTTTTTATGGCCCCAAACGCTTTTTTAAACGATTTTCCACTCAATAAACGTGAAGATCTTCAATAAATAAAATTTACGGCAAAAGATGAACCTAGATTAGGCCGATGCATTTGCTTTCAACGGGGGAAATTAGAAGAAAACAAAATTAAATCACCAGGACGAGGGGAACCTTCAAAAAGCAATTGTACAATTGATCTCGCTCTCAACTTATCCAGGTTGATTCATTTCAGATTTAGACGTCACATTTCCACTGTAATAAATAATAATTTTTTCTCAAAACGTATGTTCCATTACTCATGAAGTTGTCAGGTACTTGGGGGCACTGGGGTTTCGGTGAGGGTTATCGGTTAAATAGGTTAAACAGCGGTTCTAATACCGCCACATAAGCGTGGAAGCAAAGCGGCACAATTGATACTTCGATGAAATTGAAACAGACTACTACTGTACTTCTTATTTTCTATTTACGAAATACGCGGACAGTGAACGGATATTGTCATAAAATTACATCAAAATGCCGCTGGAAAAAGTGACTCGAGGAAAAATGCCTCTGCTATCAAATGAAACCAGAAAATTTAGACGTTGAATACGATTCAATAAAATCATGATACAACTTATCCTGGCTCATATTTTTTTCTTTTTTTTTTGCAGGAAAATGCCATACAGAAAATATTGACGCAATAAAAAAGTTCCCTACCTCAGGTATCAGAAATAAAACTTGAAAACAAGGACGCAATGAATGGATTCAACTACTGTACAAAGGGTAGAGGGCGTATAATTTTTGCGGCGTTTTCTCAGCGGTGGAATATATTCTTTTTTCTGCTCAGCAATTCACAAATAAAAGAAACTTAACATGTTATCGAAAGAATGTCCAACCAGCAATGGAATATACTTCGATTTCCTCTACATGAAATCAGCTAAAGCAAGCTAGTGTTCCGTGGATCGACCTTTTATTTTTCGCGGCATTTCTCTCCGTCGGCATTTTTCGCGTGCAAGAATTCGACTCAAAATATTTTTAAAAAAAGGATAAAATTTTACCGTGTGTCCTGCCCTCAAACACGCAAGTGAAGAAAATAAGACACAAGATTTTTTAGCACATAAAAACAGAGTGTCCGCGGAAAAGACGCGCCACCGTTAATACGGCGGAGCTCACATAAAAAGAAGAAGAGCCAGAGCGTTGCGGCGTTACCTTTTTCGGAGCTGGTTTGCTGCGCTCCTCCTGATCGATGTAATCACCTCTAACAATGAAGCCAGGAGAAATAATTTCTTTCGGAACTATTTTTTTGTAAGCTAATTATCTATTTTTCAGGGTTGGGCGCGCATTGGGCAAATAACAACCGGGCCCCGGATGGTCCTCAACACCCGTCCAGCCCTCAGCTTCGGTTTGTCCCTCACCAGGAGAAAAATAATAAACAATGAATTACCCAGGAATTTTCCCCTTTTTCGAAATCTCTTTCGAATGAACACACTTCCGGTCATCTTCGGGGAAAAAAAAGTAGGGGTGTGAAAAAAAAAAAATTCCCGGCTCGAAGGATCAAGGGAATTCTCCACCATGTGCGCTTGAAATGATCATCCTTAAAGTCGAAATCTTTTGAAATTTTGCAAAATGTTATAATGTCGAAGAGCTGTTTATTTCAATTTTCAAAGCCGGGATTCAAATTCTTTTCTTTGTTTTTTTTTCTTCAGTAATTCGGCTAAATAATGGATAAAAAAAACCTACTGTATTTTCTTGTGGGATAAATTCAGATAAATTTCCATTTTTCAGCAGAAAACTTGGAAAGCAGCCAAATTATATATTATTCGAGAACTTTCAAAGTTTAAATATAAGCCACGGAATAATCTTCCAAATCCCGCAGAATTAAAATTGTAACATGAATATTATTTTCCAGGACATGAAACGTGTGCTAAAAAAACAAAACAGAAGTAGAACTCTCCTCGTAAAATATCGCTATATAAAAGTGATTTGTCCAGGAAGGAAAATTTTAAAGACGACGGAAGAAAAATTTTTCCTCTTCCATCCAGATGATCATTGGGCTTCAAGCCCTGACCTGGGAGAAAACTACATCTCGAGCCCAAGGAATTGCCCTCAGGACACACCCGCACATGAAGCCAGGCTGTCGACCAACATGCTTCTCGAAAAAAAAAGACATTTTACATGTATACTGGTGATTTCAAAATATTTCAAAAAGCGTGGAACATTGACAAGCAAATAAAGAAAACAATCGAATTTCAGGATTGACATCCAAGTTACTCGCGATGAAATCATAATTCAATGTATTTTAATAATTTTAAAGTGTTTCAGAACGCGTGGAACATTTACATCAAAATAAATAACTAACATTCACGTTTCTTGAAGCAAAAAAGTATTGTACTAGGTATTTAAAAAAATTTTCAAGTCTTCGAGAACACGTGGAACACTGACCAAAAAAACGATTGAATTTCAAGACTGACATCCAATTTTCTAGGTTATCAATATTGAAGAAAATATTTCAATAATTGCAGTCCACAAGAACGCATGAACAATTGACATCCCAAGAAGAACAACTAAATATTTTTCTATTAAGCAAAAACTCTCCGGATATGTACAATTGCTCAGATGAGATGAAGTATCAAGAAGATTTACGGTAGCCATCGAATTCTCCACACCATCTAGAACCAATTCTATACATGGAACTCCCCCAGTATTTCCAACATCAGGTTTCCATTCATCCATGAAAAGAGCAGCTGAGAGAATTATACGGTCTCTAGAGAACTGAATGCCGGAAATGCATGGCTAGATTTCCGTCTTCTGAGCACATGTGCAGTGCAGTAATATTCCAAGTGCCACGTGCTAAAATCAATGACTTGTACAAAGAGCGAGAAGCACTATGCCCCAGCTACCAGTGAGCCTGCCGTTCTTCGAAGGACGCCCAGGAATCCTGCAGCACTTTACATCGCAAGCATACACACATACGTGCAGCCAAGACGCAGTATCATTCCGCGTCGATAATTATCCTATGTGCTCATCGCGCCGACAAACGAGCTCGGAATACGAAATTACGCACATCACCCACCTACAAGCCCGGGAGATGAAGAATAAGGCAAGAGAAGAAGAAGAAGAAGAGGAGGAGGAAGAAGGAGCAAAAGATGCTCAGAAACCCCCAAGTCTTCGCCGCAAACTTTCATTTTCTTGGGACCTCGAGATTTTTGCTGGTGGAAGGTTCAAAGCTCAAAGAATTTTAGAGCGAAACAGCTGATTTTTTTCTGCAGCGATTATTTATTAATTTGTCAACTATTGGACGAACATGTACGTATTCCAGAGGCCACTCGCAACACCAAGAATAGCACAGACCTTTCGAAAATTGGTTATTGCAAAATACATAGAAATCTGAAGAGCTGTTCTCAATTATTATTTTTTTGCTGCTGTTGTTGGTTGTACACTACGTGAGGTTTCTTGCAGATTATTTAAATTTGATAGCAAGGTACGTCATGTTTCTTGCACGTTTGGAACGTATAAATACAAATAGCACAGGAGGAATGAATGTTTTCTACGGTATTGGGCATGCACGCTAACATACACCATAATACCTAAAGTTTGTAGAATTATCCTCCCCTCCTCAAAATCGCAGTGCCAGGCACAACCTGGTACCGGTTACGGTGTCAGGATGTACCTGGCACCATAGCATCTTCAATGATTACTTTTTCCTGTCGCCATTAGAGTGGTAAAACCTTATGAAGGCTTCTGATTGCAAATACTATATAAGCAGCATCTCTTCATATTCTCTCTTCAGATCAGTTGTGTTCAGCTGTGCATTATCCAAGCCCAAGCTTGTTGAGTTGTTGTTACTTGTTGTTATTCATTTATTCCTGAAATATATCTTAATCTCTTAAACTAGGAATTCCTAATAGGAATCCCGGTCCTGTCCCAGACTGACCAACTTGTTTCATTTATCCAACACTCGACACTAAATTATATTGGAGACTCTGTCCACAATATACAGGCTTAGTAGGTTTATAGATTTTCAAAGCAAGATTTTTCAAAAGTTTGGTTTCTTTTACAATGGAAACTTAGACCTATTCCTAGAGCATAACAAAGAAGAAGCGTAACCCAAAACTTTTAGCTTTTCCAAGCAAGATTTGTCATTAGTTTGGTTTATTTTCCAATGGAAACTTAGTCCTATTCCTAAAGCATAACCAAGAAGAAGCGTAACCCAAAACTTTTAGACTTTTTCTTGTGGCATTACCCATCTTTTCAAATCAAAAATAAAAAAATATTCCACGTTTGTCCTGAAAATGCTAAAGATACTTCAATTGCTCGTTCGCGAGACCTGAGATTACTCTTACAACTGGGGCAAGAAATTATAACGTTTGTCGCCATCGCGAAAATCATTCCATCTTTTTTTTTTCGAATCCTACTTCATCCTTCCGGGATAGTTTCAGGGAACACAAGGGGAAAGTCTGGTGGAACAGATTTCTTACAAATGACTTTTCCTTTGTCTCCGAGAGCACCGTTTGAAAGAATAAATAAAATACATCCTCATGGCACAGGAGAATCGCAAATTAGCATCACTTAAGCAAACGGCGCAAGATGTCATTTCGTCCAATTCAAAACCATTCATGAAATCATTATCTTTCTCGGCCGGTTGAGACAGTAGGAGAAATGATTTGTTGGGTTCGCCCTCCAGACAGAGACATCTCGGAAAATATCCCACACTTAAAATCCATCATTTCAGCAGGTAAATGCACGATTCGAAACGAAAAATCGCATCACAAAATATCGAAAAGCTCACATTAAGCAATAAACTAAATAATTTCCCCAACGACGAATTCAAAATTCGATATAAGAGAGTAAAAAAGTAAGATTTTTTATCAAAAGCATATGAACAGTGCGAATTGCTTCAAATTAAAACTTGGAAAATAATACTCAAAATGAAACGATAATCAAAACATTTTTAAAAAATCCAGAGGATGCGAAGCAAATATTAAAAAAAATATCAAGAACAATTTTAACCAAAAAATTCTCTCGTCAGTTTGTCTGATCCTGGTTTCAAGTTATATGTGATCAGGAACTCAAATTATTATTTGAGCTCCATACACAAACGATTCGTTTCAAACACAAAGTCATTCAGTAAATTCAAGCCTTTCCTGTTTTCCACCAAAACAAAAACCTAATTCGCAATGATAGCTTAGAAATTCAGAAAAAAGTTTTAAGGAAGAAAATCCGATTCGTCAAAGCTGATGAAAATTGGCACGAGAGGAAGAAGTCTCTATTAAGCAATTGGAGGTATATGAATAATTATACTGTAGCTGGGATTTGTTTAAAATAAAGCGTCACTCGTTTGTTTAATCACATTATCAACACAATTTTATTCATGGCTCAATTTTTTGGATCGCCTAAACCTTCGTAAAATATATCGGAATCATAAAAAATTGGTCGTAATTTGCTTGCACGTGATCGCCAATTTTTTATTTACCCAGTTTTGTTGAATTGCTAATTTTTAAAATTGCTGAATTTTTCTGGCCCGATCATTAACCTCAATCCGAAAAAAACCCAAATCTCAAGAAAAACAGCCATGGAGGAAAAAAAAAATTCTCCTCGACGCTTTCAACCCCTCTTCTCCCGTTTGCGAATCCAGATCGATTTCAAAGCTCCCGCCCCCCAAAAGGGGTATAAATGGGATCCATTGTGGCTTAGGATTGAGAAGAGGGGGGTCAGGATGCGTCCCCTGAGGGCAGGACACACGTGTGTGTGTGTGTGTGTGTGTGGGTGCATCAATGTTTGCAACGCGCAGGGGATGAAGGAATGCGTGGGTCTAAATTCGACAATAATAAGGCCTGGAGGTGGATGATGGAACACTGCAAACGTTCTGGTAGCCCAACAATTTGCTCATTTAGCAAAATATGGTCTTGGCTATCAAAGCAAAATAAATCTAGATCGCACAGACTTCATTTAAAAAATAAAAAACAATTCCCAGAAACATGAAGCGTTTCTCTTGGAGGAATATAATTTCAAATTTTCAAGATTTCAGTTAATGTAAGAAATTTTTTGACAGTGAATCCCAGTGTTGGCATTTTCAAAGTTTCATTAAAATTTTTCAGAACTGAAGAAAGCAACCAAATTTCAAATTTCTTCCAAAACGAATTTAAAACTTCATGAAAAATGCAAAAGAACGCATAATTTTCAACCCAGTATTGTATAGACATTTTCATCATTTCCTTGTGAAGCATAAAAGAAAACTGAAAAATGTATACATTATTCAGTTGAAAGATTGAAAATTACTTAAACAGATAGTCGCCTGAATTTGTCTTATTGCGAAATTTAAGAGCAACTATCACCAAGAAATGGCACAATCTTAAATTTTTGATCTGGATTAAATGCAACTGCATTTATGAGCATCACATTATTCCAATGTCACATGACTTGCGTCTATTTAGAAAAAATGAGGAAAGGTAATAATCTACAAGGCAGAAATAACATAATCATAAATTTGTGTTCAGGTTTGGGGGGAGAAACTGGAAATATGTAAATCAAATCATTCCTGTTCCAGACCTCGTAGATTCAACAAACGGAGTCATCCATGTAAAAAAAAAACTTTGAATGCAAAGCTCTTGGATTTGCTAGATAATAAATGGCATAGACATCGCTTCACGTTAAAACATTAGCAGGAAGGAACTTCGTAGAACACAGAACATAACTATATATGACGCATTGAAGATTTCAAAAGATTCGCCACACGAGTTCACTGGTTCAAGAAATGCCAGAAAAAGCCAAAACCTACAATAAATCAGAAATATGAAATGCAGTAACCGTCATTTTTTTCTCATAAACCACGAGAAAATCTTTGAATTCCTGTACAAAGATTATGTAGATGACATAATTCAGATGTCAGATTCCCCACGCCTGGAATTTTAGCATGAATTTGACAAATAGATGGAAAATAACTACGATTTGAAATGGCAGCCAGTGTCCTGTGACTGGGTTTCATAGACTCGAAACGTGAAGTGAGGGGGGGGGGGGGGAAGGAAGGAAAGCCTAGCCTGATTTCCTCTGAGATCGCAGGCCCTGTCCAGAAATGAGGATTGATCACCAGGCCTGGGTCCTTTTTGGATTTCGATGGGTGCCATGTCTGCGTTCTTGGCAGCCCGTGAAAGCATTTCACTCATTCTGCTCACCCACCCTTCTCTGGGCAAAGGTTTCCCCCCTGTTTGATCTACGAGCTGTGCCCAGAGTTTATCTGCTCATAACTAGAGCCATGGGACATATACACACACACACACACACTCGGGAATTCTCATTGCAAAAAGAATTGACGCTCGGAAGAGTTGATCAAAAATTCCTTCCTTCCCCCCAAAAAATAAATTCCAAAAATTTAATGTAATTCGTTTCTATGCTACTACAGTATAGAAACTCTCACTAAAACGTGTTCTTAGGAATGTGTTACGAACAATTTTGGGTTCATATTAGCGTATTAATGAATATTTAAATATAATTATGACTTTGCTGGTTCTGGCGCGAGTTCTGGACCTTTTCTTTTGTGGGAAGTAATTCGATAAACATTTGCCAATCCTGCAATATTTTCATCAAGATGTCCCAGGTTGCTTCGAATATTTTATTCAAAGGCCTTAAATTTAATCTTCCAATCTGACATCACTTATTTTGTCAGAATCCCCGAGAGAACCCGTGGAAAAAAAATATTCTTAACAATATGCCGTGCTAGCAGGGAATTTGGCAGCTAATTTCAGCGCGTCAAATTAATCGGCAGTGGTTTTTAACGCTTCATTGATCGCCTTTTCTCGTGACTTGCTATTGAAAGTTCTAGTAAAAATAAAATAGACACTTTTTCTAGTGAAAGTATTTGAGAAAATTGCGCAGGTGCCTGGAACAAATACAATTAACTTATCTGATTCGGAAGAATTCGAAATAAAAATCACTCCATTTATTCAGACACAAAAATTAATACAAAAACGTCTGGTAATGGATGACGTTTTATATTCTGGTAATTACGAGTAAATCACTCCTGCGACAGAATTCAAAATTATCAACCCACGAACCAGATGCAATGAGGGGGGTTTTTTTCTCGCATAATCATTACCCAGCGTTTTCTCTCTTCATCACAATCACCGAGGACATTTCATCCCCCCCGTGATTATTATCCCCTTTGATATTTCTCGAAGCCGAACCAGGCCACAGTTTATTGAAAAAAGAAAATACATACATATAATAATTCCACCTGTGGCCCAGTGGTTATGCAGAAAGTGGGCCAGGCCCAGCGACGCAACAATAACAAAACCCGGGATTCACTCTGCGCAGAATGGTAAAAACCTCCCCCGTAGGCATCTTCGGTAGGCCTTTTGATGTCACCGCGCTTGCGGATACATAATAAGAGCCCCGTCTAGCAAAAATTTTTATTGGAAAAAAACCCTCCGACAGCCTTTTGGCTCAGTACAAAAGGGGGGTGTGTGGGGACTGGGTTCATAGAAGAGAAGCAGGAACAGATATACACAATGGGTTTCGACCTGTGATTAAGCCCGCCGCCGCCGCGAGGAGCTAATTTGTATTGTTGCCCCCGCGGTGCCGCCGCCAGCTAATTGCGGGGCGAAGTGATACAACCGAACCCTCTCTCTCTCTCTCTCTCTCTCTCTCTCTCTCTCTCTTTTTCCCCCACCAGTGCCGGTAATTACTGATGGGTCATTATGCTACGGCTTGCCACCTTCACGGCGACTGCAAGCTGGGGTTTAAGTGACACGGGTACACAAGGTGTCATTAAGTGAGGTATGCTCACAAGGAAAAATCACTTGCGCGTCGCCAAAAAAAAAAAAAAATGCGGAATGTCTTTCTGAGATACGAACAGTTTTTATTTATTTCATCTTCTGTCTAATTCTGGTCACGTGCTCCTAATCATTAATTGTATTTCGACGGTTATACCTTTCTGAAAAAAAACAAAAACAAAGAAACCGGCTTCGCGCTGCGCTGATTTAAAACTGCACCGGAAAAGTTCGTGAAAAAGTATCTTTTTTTACTGCATTTTCTAAAATTTTGATACGCGCATAAAAATTACAGTAATTATATTTCAATTTCATCACTTAATTTTTTTTCAGAATTCTTCGATTCTGCTACTACTTCCGACCCCAGCTGAATCTAATAAAAAAAAAGAATCTTCGCATAAAAATCATGACTAAAATTTAAATGCTGAAATAGTAGTAAAACTATTTCAATTCAATCTGGCAATTTTAGAAGTCTTTAAACTCTTTTTCATCGATTCCATTCCTTCAGAATCAGAATTTTTGACTATCCTTCCAAAAAAGAGCTAAAATGAATTATAAACTTGTTTTGCGCTTAGTACTGTAATTTATAACAATGGTAGGATTTGTGGAATTGAATTTTGGAATCAAATTTGTCGCTCAAAAGCATTCCATTTCTCATATGCTGCTTATACTGTAATTGGATTATACAGCAGGCGAAGTTGACAAAATCATTCCAATGTGTCATTTCTGGCCAGAATTATTTATTGTTAAAAATCCACGAGAAATATTTGGCGAATTTTCCAACTGCTCCAATAAACGAACGTGTGATAATATAAATTTAAACGGATTTTGTCCATTTTCCAACACTAAGATGATGTAAGACGAATTGAAATAGACTTTTTTTTCAGTTGATTACGCGGACTAATTGAACCCCACGTTCTCAAGGAATCTCCGATTTTCCGGGAATCTCCTGTGAAAACCTACTTCCGGGGTTTTGCTCTCGCAATGCTTTTTTAGTTGTTGTTGCTTCCTCCTCTTATAACAATAAAAAAAATAAATACACACTCACATCTCACACACATGTGGTTCATACATCAGCGTGTTGCGTGAGACACATACACAGATGATTATTTCCGCCTGCTACAGCCAGCAGTTGGGGGCGGGGAGGAGATTCGGTGTGTGTTGGCCAGGAAAAGTTTTTTTGATGTGATTTGATCGGAAGTGGGAACCCGAGGAAGAAAACGAGCCACTTGGGCCTTCAGAGATTTTCAGCTGGGGGTAAGAGAAGGAAAGCGAGTGTGTGCGTGTATTTCCGGCGTGATTTCCTTCCTGGGTTCTTCCCTTCTGAGAGTTTTTTATTTTATTTTTACTTCTCTTCTTCTTTCCGGATGGAATTGCAGGAGCACAAACGTTGAAGACAAACACGTGCGGCAATTTTTCCTTTGGGGCAGGAGAAGAAAACGGTCTGTGCCGATTGCTTCTCCCGTCACTTTCTGCGAGATTTTTCTCCATTTATTTCATTTGTTCCATTTGACAATACGAAAAAAAATGTTCGATTAACGAGTAGAATATGGGGAAAACTGATGACAATCAGAGTCATACAGTAAGTTCAGCTTACGGTTCCGGGGGAAAAAAAAATAATGTCTTCTCACCTGCGAAATAGTTTGGATAAGGAAGAAAAACGAACGAACAAACTTTTTTCCCAACTAACTTGCAACAATAAAACGAGATAAAATCGGAAAAAATCATCACGCGCAAACGCAGAAGCGGTATTGAAATAAAAACGTTTCTTCAAATAAAGACATGCTATTTTTGTGTGATTAATTAACGGGTGTGATTAATTATGAAATAATTTGTCCTCTCATCCAGTTACGTTCATTTTTTAAATACAATGGATTCTTCTCTCCCTCGAAAAATGATGAAAGTAATCATAAGAAAATTCAAAAAAGAGAAGCCGATCTCCCGCATTCAAGGAAGAAAAATTTGCGGGGGAATTGAGGCATCAAGTTCAATAAACACACGAGTAGTTCAAAATATTTAAACAAAATCGAATTTCTGCACACAAAAAAGCACACGTAATTTTTTCATCGACGCCTGGAAAGTTTGAATAATCCCGAAATATCGTATCCAATATGGGGCCAATTTCAAAAACCCAAAATATTTTTCTTCGGAAAGAAAGTAAATAGATAATCAGGAAATGGAGCAAACACAAACCGGCCTCCAGCCATCAAGGAAAAAAATACTGGAAAAATACCAAGAAACATCTCATTGAACAACAACAAAAATTAACGCGTTGTTCGAAATATTTCTAAAACTAGAAGAAAAAAAAACCACTCCATTCCTCCAAAAAATTCGCGCGTTATTTTTCATCCAAGCCAAAATGGGGTGCGAATAATTCCGCAATATCTCCTCATCCAAAAACATCATTTTGAAAATCCCAAAACACTTTTTCTCCAGAATAACGTGAGAGAAAAAAAACACAAAATAAATAATAATTGTAAGGAAATGAAGCTAACAGAACCCGACCTCCCACTACACCATCAAGGAAGAAAAACGAATCTCGCTTCTTCATCAAGCCCTCTACGAAGAAGAAGAAAAATTGCGGAAAATATAAAGAAGAGAAACACATCAGGGCTTCAAGAGGCAAAAGCGGTGTTGAGAAGAAAAATACACACCGACACGGGAGGTGAAGATGGTTTTCGCGTGACTACCAGCAATCAATAAACCCGGCGGGGGGAAACCAATTACAGTGTCATTAACTAGAGCAAGCGCCGCTGACCACCGCCAGGCAATCAGTTCTCTCTTTTTCGAATGTTTTTTTTTTTTCTTTTTTTTTAAATATACATTATTTGTTTTACGAGTTTTCAGGCTCAGGCACGTTTTATCATGCTAATGATCGCCCCTCTGTCTCTCTCTCTCTGTATGTTTCAGATGCGCTTTTCCCTTCCCACCACTTTACATCCACTTAATTTTGGGGCCCCCCACGGACGCACACACATTCTTGTTGGGTTCGGGCATGTTCTCCTATTCTTCAAATCTGGCAGGGAACTGCTTCCGGATATTTTTTTTGTCGGAAAAGAATTCGGGACTCTGCAAGGTCGAGACAGCCTAAAGTAGCACCCCCTAGAATAACGAGCTAAAATGCAAATTTTTAAAGAAAGACTTTATGCGTCCCTCAAAATTAAGAAAATTTCTCAAGAAAATACAGTAGAGGGAATACGGGAATCAAAATGCCAAAAGATGTCTTGCATTGGTTGAAATTCCAAAATGTTTCTCGAGTTGAAAAGTCTAATAAATATTCGCACAAGGACCAAAAACACACTCAGAAATCACAAAAACTCCTCACATACACGGAATAAAGATGGGAAACAATGGAAGTCAATTTCTATTCTTGATTTAAAATTTTATAATTACCTTCGAAAGCATAAATGGTAAAATAGTTGAAAAAGCAATTACTGCATTAAATTTACCTTGATGCATGCATATTGCTCTCGAGGAATATTCAATTTCCCAATTTCTTGGAATTGGGAACTGAGAAATTTTGCGGACAAAATGGGGTAGATATTCGGATGTGTTGGGGATTTGTTCTGAAATCTGCTTAATTGAGATTTTATTGATTAATTCTCAGAAGACCAGGAACATCTGATGCGAGTTTTAAGCACTGCTCTTCATTTCCTGGAATTCTATTGTTTTGTGAAAAGACAGCTGAAGGTCATGTATCGAAAAAGGTTGAAAGGATCTCAATAATTAATTATCTATTTAGTCTTATTTGTATTGCACGTGTGCGATAATTCTGAAGGGTATTCAAATTTGAGAAATAGCAGAGTGTTGTGTTCAAATTTCATTCATCACTTCCACTAAATTTTCTCAAGATAAATTTTTGAACTCCACAGAATGGTTGTGATCATTACCATTGCGTGGGATAAAAATACGATCTTAAATTCCAGAAAAATATTTGATATAATAAATATGTCGTGTCCTTTCTTCTCAATCCCTAATTAATACTATACTAACCCAATGCAGTACCTGTATTAATTTATTTTTAGAATGGGACGTGGAATCATGCAGAAAATATATTTTAAAAAGATTAGCCTGTAGAATGAATGTTGGGAAGGGGAAAACATTAAGCAGTTCCTCTTTTCATTAATCCATTTCCCAGAAAAGCACCAAGTAATGGAGCCTAAGACTTGATAAATGACTTCCTGGAACCTTCGAAGTGAATGAACTGTTATTTTTGCAGGACCTTGATGGAGGTTCAGCAGATGTGTTGGTTTTCCGGGTTTTCTGCGCAGGTTTTTACTCCAATTCCCAGGGCAAACCCGATCATTGAATCTCAAAAATTGCTCAACATTTTAAATTGAGCATCTAGAACAGAAACTGTACAAATTGCTCTTATTTCGGATGACCACCGAAACTGCTCAAAATGTTTCCAAAGCTTATCGTCTATAGAAACCACATCGCTATTTTCTTCTGAAGTGGATTTTCCGAGGAAGTGGAAAAAATCCGCGCGCAGAAAAAATATACGCCTCCGAATAAATTGCAAAGCAGTGCACAAATTGAAAATGTCAATCAAAATTTTTTTTAAAGAGTTTTGAAGTAACGTCGATATTTTCGTGGGAAACTTTGTTTCTGTTCAGCGTTCTGTTCGAAATAAAAAGAGGACACCACGACTAGTCTACGATGTATATAATGAACACACAAAAAAAAACGATGAGAAAAAGTCACGGAAACTGTTTCTCAAATGTCACAGACCAATCCAATGGATTCTCGAAAAACTGCGAGCGAAACATTTTTCGCGTGCAGATAAAATGCTGAACTCCGGAGAAAATGCAACCAAGTATCTACAGGGCGTGGAAAAATGCAATAGAAACCCGTGGGTTGAAAATCAGATTTGAAACCTACACGGGATTCAAATCACAGGGTCGTCGAATTGGATTTCCCGTTTGTATCTGACGACCAGGAACATTTTGATGGCTTTGTTGGATCGAAACCGAATTCTTCCATGTGGAGCACCAACCAGCAAGCACAAAACCAAACAGAAAGGAAGTAAACAGAAAATAAACGAAAAATAAATAGATAGAAGAAGGACATAGAACCCCCATCTTTCTTTCTTATTTTTTTTCCTTTTATCCACTCGCAGTTTCGGGAAAAATATAGATCCATTCTCCCGCACACGACGATCACTCCCTGATCCCTCGAGGAATGTTGTCCGCAAAATCCCGTGAAATCTGTTTCGGGTCCACCTTGGCCCCTTTTGTAACCCTGCTTGGGTACACACATAGTATGAGACACGGGATACAAGGTCACCAACAGCTTGTGGCGCTTTTTCGAAGTAATTTTGTTTTATTTTCCTTCTTCCGCAAAATACCCGCACCCACAGGAACACGCAGGGTATTGTTCACAAGCTCTGCGGTTTTTGGCGGGAGTTGCCAAAACCGCACAACAATGAATTATGTTTGAAGTGGGAGAATTTACAGTATTTTCTCATCGGTCCCCGTTGGCAACACTATTTCAAAGGTTGAATGCATTCTTGCGCAGGAAATGCAAATTATCCTTTCTTCTTTCAGAGCAAAAATTAGCTAATTTCAAAGCATACACAAAATTTCAGAAATTCCACCAGGGTCGAGGGACAATTCAAAAAAAATTTCCGTCAAAAGTCACAAATTCACGAACTGTTTTTCGGATTCATGCAGTGCGTAAAAATTTCAGCATTATTTTTATCGAAGCTGGAATAGGATAATGAATAATAAAAAATATTTCCAACCGTTTTAAAAATCCGGATATTCATAAATGCAATCCGAAGTTGGCCAATAAAATAGTCGATCCGGATAATGGACATTCCGCATATTGAACCGAGGCAACGAAATCATGTTGCTTCACCTACTGGCCCTTTTTTCAAGATAAATCAGCATGAAAATTGATTTTCTAGCAAAAAATCTCAAGCAACTAATGGAAATTCAATTTTATGATATTTCAAATCTATAAAATCGTTCTTCATATTCCCGATTGAGAGAAGTATTTTGATTATTTCTTCACAGGTGTTTTTCCTGTCATTTAAAGCTAAATATACACCAAATATTTATTTGGTCTTCATTTATGGAAAAATATTTTTCAGGACATTCCCAAGGGATCTGGAACGGCTTGGTCATTACAAGTTTCTCTGCCAAGGAACATCCTGAGGTCGGAACCAATCATATATTTTAAATTACTCGAATAACGGACTTTCCTTGGAAACGGGACCAGTTGAAGACTTAATTCCGAAATTTTTTGAAGTTTCGCAGCTCGGGGCCAAAAATCAAGGACTTGAAATCCGATGGAAAAGATTCGCAGAATACAAAAAAAAAAGAAAACCCACTGAAGGATATTTCCAGAGATACCCGACAAGAAGACGAAACCGAGACCCCGTGATTGATCACGAGGGCGCGAATGATTTGCGTCTCTGGGTCGGGGGGTTACGATAGGTTTTTCTCCGGCGAATATCTAATCGCGAGGGGGGCAGAAAAACTTGGCCCCATCCCCCCGGGTTCTTCGCTAATTCACCCCGAAATGAAAAGCCATGTCCTCGATCCCCCATCACTAGTTCTTCTTGATGAACTTTCATCCCAACGAATGAAAATACCTGGAGAGAAAGATTGAAACACATTTTCCCACGCCCTCCCAGGTTGAATAAAAAATTCCGCTTTGTTTTTTTTCCCCACACACACACACAGACACTCCGTGATTGATTGCGGCTTTTACGAAATATTCATTGAAATATTCAATATTCATTGCGATTTCCTAAATCGTTTTCATCATTTTTTTTCGATATTGAAGGAATAAATTTCACCGTTGTTCAAGCTGTCCCACGATAAAAACTTTAGTGCCGAAAAAAATATGCAACCCATTTGGGGACATGTTCCGAACCCACTGAGCCACTCCATCACAGTGCTTAAAAAGAAAAGAACACTTGCCTTTTTTTCCCCACCAGGTGAACCGAAAGAACAAAACCCCTGGGTAACTGAGATCCCAATCGCAAAAATAGCTAAATGACAAACATGGCCACCACTGCCAAAAGCCACAACGGGGTTTCGTCTCGTTGAAAATCAGCGAGAGTTGCAAACAAAAAATCTCGAAATTTGAAAATACAGTCCTGTACTTGCGTATGTCTTTTTTTCATTATAGCCGTGTGGTAAATATGTTCAGGAAACAATCAAGTTAATATAAAGTACAGTACTAGACAGGATTATATTTCCATCCAAACAGAATTGGTGTTTTTATTTATTCATTTTTATCTTAGCCAGCTTGAAATCCATTTAGATAATCTAGATATTCAAAAGAACTTGAAATGATACAGTATTTAAAAGAGTTGCAGATACTGTAATTGAACACATCTCAAGAGCAAAAAAAAGGAACAATTCTCTTGTTATCGGTTTTCCATTATACTGTACATAAACGCGAGAATATCAGAAAGCGGGAAAATTTGCGAAAGGACAAATGAGTGCATCGTAAAACAGAGCGACGAAAAAGGGCGCATCAAGAACAGCACAACATTTTCTGAAAATTTTGAAATGAAAAAGAAAAAGGACGCGAAAAACAAACGCAAATTACGGAGAGCAAAAAAATACGAACTTTCGGTCTTCAAAAGTTGCAGAAAATTCAACACCTCGTTCTTTTCATCACACGTTTATTTTTTAAAAAATGATATCGAAGGTGACTAACATAACTCGACCGAACTGCAAAATTGGCTGACCATGATTAATTTTTTTCTTTCTTCGACTGTGCCTTTGACACGCGCTGTTTTGAGCACGCGCTCAATCGAAACAGTCATGCTTGCTATCCGTTCACAAACACGATTGAATTCTGATGAACTTGGAACACGAAGACCCCGATGTTTCCTCGATGCAGTATTAATCAGGGATGAACTGACAAACGAGAGCACATGTTCTTCATTTCCCTCGCATTATTATCATTATTATTTTTATTTATTATTTCCTCTCGCGGGGTTCGGCTTCACTTTAGACAAGGGATCGGGCCCCCTTTGGATGCACCCTGGGCCCACTGGTGTGTAGTACCCCCATCCTACCTCATTAACTTCCTGTCACTGGTCAATTGACGGATGATCCAACCCCCCC
>CAJPEX010005251.1:6740-17234 GCA_905338405.1 Notodromas monacha | reverse complement strand
GACTTCCCAGCTTTAACAATGACCCGTAAAACGAGGGAAGGATAGTGACTCACATGAAGAAACTGTTACAAGTACGATTTTTCGGCCAGAAAACCTTCAGATTCCAGCTGACCCATTATATTTAAATTCTCGGGTCTAGAAAATTGGCGAAAATCAGAAAAGAAGGGTATACAGTAGCTCTGCAAATTCTGGTGTTTAAAATATGTTAAATTAAGAAAGCCAAGAGCAAAAACGAGTCAAGATTCCATTGATTTCATACCATTCAAAAAAATTTACAAGGCAACCTCAACGGATATAGCGTTTCACATTACGAAACGCATCCAGGAACCGATCAGTTTCCATAAGCGGGGACCCACTGTACTTCTTAAATAACGCTGCCATACACATATTTTTTCTTAATATTTTAGCCCCAATCAATCCTTCTCTCCAGCTAATCTATTTTACTCCAGATGCCTTTCCGTCATAATCCCACAGACTGATTCATCCTCACCCAGCAGCAGCAGGAGAATGAACGCGATAATGCCAGAATAGCGAGAATTACCAACACGGCGCGGCGTAGAAAAAAAAAAAGAAAACAAAAAGGTGAGAACGGAGTGGGGGGAATATCCAACACTCAAAAGCAGGATAAAAACATGAAATCGCACCTGGAAAACGCAAAAAAAACACATACGGGAAATCCGTCAGATGGTGCGAGGGAGCGCGTCCAATGGGGGCCAAGATCCAGATCGTACGATGAAGCGTCTCCCTGCGTAAGAATGAACACCCAATTTCCCCCTCCGTCCCTCTCCGCGTTTCTGGCAAATATTGCAGGCGTGTTTCTCACGAAAGTTTCTTAGTTTGTTTCAAGTACTGTACTGTACCGTATTTTCGGAGTACCGCAAACCGCCCGAAAAAATGTCCGCATGTGGCTCGCGAAAAATGATAATTTGCCGTTCTACTTCACATCGATGGAAAAGATCGGCGTGATTTATCTCACGTGGATACGAACTCAATTTGATTAGTTCAAATTCGTTGATGAAGCACAGGATTAAAATTTACTGCGAACTAACGCTGGGCTAATTTATTCTTCAGCAACGGGAAAGATATCCAACTCACAATATTCAAAAATTTTTAAGTCCCGAGGATTGCATCCGATTTGAGTTGAGGTCAAGTTTAGGAAATATTCAAATTCTACCTTTTCACGGGATTTCCTCGCCGAAAGGCCTCACTGACGAAGTTGAATTACACGGTAAGATTCCCGAAAAAGTCACAGGAATTTTAATACACGCACTGTATTTTCAAAGACCAAAATTCGTAACCATACCAAATGAAAGACTATTTCATTTTTTAAACTACGTTCCATTTGACTTCGATCTTCCTTTCCAGTTTCTAAGCTGAAAGATCCTGTACAACAGAAGAAAGATTACTTGATTTTCCGAGTAAGATCACTTGATTTTCCGAGAAAGATCACTTGATTTTCTGAGAAAGACCACGAGTATGAACAGACAGAATCCGAAGTTTGACTCAAGCAAGGAAAAGTTAGGCCCGTTTCCCTCTTGTTTTCGTCACAATTTCGTCACAGGAAACTACAGTTCTTCGATCTTAGAACGGGCGGGTACAAACTGAAGAAAAACAGAACAGTTTGAGGTTCACTGTATTTCGTCAAAAATTGCTTGCTTAAAGAGCAAAAAATTTCCAAAAAACCCCTGTTGTCACAACACGGTTTTCAGTCTTTTTTCGCGGTCGTCCCACTCGATTGCTTCACATCGCGCCATAGAAAAAATTTTCCGCAAAAGCGGAGAAGGATCGTCAGTTTGCCAGCAAGTGTCAGGCGACGACCATGAGGAAATGCACGAAATCCTTTTCGAATAATTACAGTCACGAAACATGTTACCTTTTCAACAGAAACGGGAATACTCGTGAAACTTACAGGCGAGCGTTTTTCAATCGAATAAATTCCTGATTTCACCACAGCGGCATCTGTGGTCAAAAAATGGCCCAGTCTAAATCCAAGAAAACATTTAAAAACAAATGCGAAGCTCGATGAGCTACAGAACTTCTTGACGGGATATTAAATTCATGAGCAGACTGCACAAAAATAGCAGACACTACAGTAAACACGGAGTAAATCATACAAGAAATGCGTTTCTAACGCATTCGATATTGAGATACGAATAAAAATGGAGCATGACGCCTATACACATAACCGAGACAGGCATTAATTGCTAGTGCGCAGCATCAGGGAAAGACACAGATCATTAAAAAGAGTTTGGAACTAGTTCAACTCTTCTCGCGATCCAGACGAGGTCCCCGTCGAGGACGAGCCCAAAAACCCAATCCGTCATCTGGCACGGGTTTCAGTCAGGAAGGGAACCCACACTTTGTTGTGGCCTACGAGTCGGGTCAGAAGGTATACGAGATAAAATGTTCCACCTAGCTGCGGAAGGTCAGGAAATCAGCATGTTGCTCCCTTATCTCAAGAAAAACCAAGGGACATCACGGTCCATCAACTTTTACTCTTTGGTAACCAGGTTGAGAATCTTTCAACCCTCCCAAGTAATCTAGGATTCCGGAAGTGGATTGAAACAAACCTCCCACACACGAGGAATGCTCCTTCTATTCATCATTTAAAAGTGTGAACCAGGTGTTCAGTACTACGTACTGTATTATACTGTATCATCACTTTCACTAGGAGCTATCGCATTCGTAGCTCTCGCACAAATTTTTGTCGTTATTTCTCCATTGTACATTAATCCGATGCGTGAAATTTCCGAAGTGACGATATACAAAAAATACTTTACAGCCGAAGGGACGAAAATGCGATCGCATGAAATCACTCCGGGTTTGTTGTGTAAGGTCTTCCTTCTAACAAAATGTCGGACCTTGCATTCGAAGCAAGATGGTCGAGAAGATATTCCAGCTCCGTAAACTGTCATAACAACGATCATCGATAACGCGTACCAATTATATACCGTGCCCGCATTTCAAACATTCTGGACTCTCAACTATAGCCCTCCAAAAACTGAACGCATAATATGATGCCTCACCAAATAAAATGTGCATGTTTTAGTCTTTTTGAAATATAGAATAATGGAGCACTGGAATGGGATCATTGAGTCTCACCTCCAATATCGCAGAATTCCGGGCTTTCGTCAGAGCCGTCGTTACACTCGGCTTTCCCATCGCACATCCAAGTTTTCGGAATGCACTTCCCAGGTTCGTCAAGGCATTCGAATAGAGAGGTTGAACAAGTCGCTACGAAATCACACACACGAGGAAAACTCGCTGATTTACACCGATTCGNAATTTCACATGATTTAACGAACATTTTCATATTTCACTGTTCAACACAAATAAAAATCCAATAATTAAATGTACAATAACAGAGCAAATTAACTGGATTTTTTCCAAACAGAATTCCCTGTTCATCAATTGCACCAACCAAAAAAAGCACTAATGGCTAGCACCATTGATTTTTTTTATTCAAAATATACATCCAAATACTGTATCATGCCACCCAACTTTTCTGCCGCGATTTTGCAGAAAAAGATGCGTGTGATATACTTGCAGAAATTTGGTATCACTGAATAGAAATGGAAAATTAATGGATTTTGAAATAAAGCTGTTGGGACACGGAAAAAAGCTTTGCCACAAGAATAATTGATCGCATTGTGTTTATTGTACAGGGACTGTAAAAATGAATAAATTCTGAACAAGAATTTTTTTCAAACAAAGCTTTTGTAACAAGATTCTGTCAATATATTGGTAGCTATATTTGTTTCTTTACAAGCTAGAACTGGTCTTTGAATAGCCTCAGAAATACACTGGCAAAAAAGCACTAAAAACAAAAAAATGAAGGCCAGAATATTCTGTGGCTGTCTAAAATAACTTCCCACCTCCAAAAACTTTCTAGCAAAAGAATCAAAGTTTGGAAATAATATTGCCTGGCTCGTGTGAAAAGACTGAGAAAATTATTGATGGCTCTCCCGCCTCTTTCAACTCAAAATAATTTTGCGACGAAAAATGTTTATTCAACAGAGTTTCCATTATGCAGTTATATTTCATGGCTCGTCTTTCAACTCTCCAAGTTCGGCTTTTTTTTAAAGAAACACACCTGGTGTTTGCAAATCTTCATTTTTTCAAATTTATTTCGTCGAACAGAGATTCTAAGGTTACTCAACGTAGTCAACGAGATCCAATTCGTAATGTGTGACAAAAGACTTCCGCTATAAAAAATCACAACATTCCTCCATATAAATTATGCATATACTGTACTTAAACCACCTTCACGAAGTGGTATTTACGAAGCAAGATTCCTGATTGTCAAGGAATAAATATCTTGATAAAAATCTGCATCGATGAAAAATTATCTCTAGCATTGTTGGTATTGTGACTGACTTAATCCAATTAAGTTTGAAAATAGGGTTAAGCTGGATTTCTCCAGCTCTTTTTTCTTATGATAAACCGTTCAACCATACGAATTAATCCGGAAATCTCCATTCAATGCACATAACTGTAAAATTCTAAAATTGTAATATCGTAGGTTTTTGATCTTTTGGTGCGATAATGCAGCTTAAAGGCGTGATTTTTAAGCTCAGCAAATTACGAATTAGGACGACACTTTTCTATCTTTTCTGGAATGCACGCGGAATTTGGTGACTAACCTTGGAAAAATAAATTATCCCGTTGATTTTTTTTATATTCAGCGAAATTCCAGAGGTGATTTTCCATTTATAGAACAAATGCTTACGTAATGACCACGAGGGCCAACCAGCAATTCGACCCGTCTGTCCAAAGAAATAAATTCGAGTTGGGCTTCCCATTTTGGTACAGTAAATTGGGACCGCCACTACATATATAAACTTTCCTAATCAAACCTCCCTGTCAAAAATTTCCGAAATTCAAATTTCCAGTTAATGTCAGCGATCAATCCACTTACAGAGGGTAAATACAGTTTTAGTCTACATAATAACAGAACGATTTTGAGTCAAACCTCCCATAGTAAAAAAATTAAGGCCTTCTTGTAACTACCTTTTAAATTTTAGAACACCTCTTCCAGACAATATAATCAGCTGCACATCATTACACTATTTCCTTTAGACTCGATAAAGGATTAGAGATGGAACTTTCTTCAAGAAGGACATTTGCTAATAATAAAAAAGTTACCAACGTTCGGCCAGAGAATGATTTCCTTTAATTAACCCTCCCAAATAAAGCCAAATGTCTCGACTCTCAGCTGTCAAGTCACATTTGTTTTTGCCATTCTCTACAATTAGAATCAGAGAGGTATAACTGAAGTACAGTAGTATACAGTATTTGGAATAGTGCTTTATTTGAAGTAGTCCAATGGAAAAAGGCATGCTGTGTGTACGCATCACACAGTTTTTTTGGCATGCTGTGTGTATGCATCTACTTCAACGTTCATGACTTTGAAAAAAAGTAAGAGGAAATTAGTTTCATGATTTATTTAAAGATAAATAATATACTTCTTGTGTACTGTATATACAGTATATTTGGTATAATATTGAACAAACTTATGAAATGAACGAAAGCTTGAAAAGGCAGGGAGGGATATGTTTATATAGTTAGTCATATGTTACACATCAGGAGTGACTCATTAAAAATTAGATTGTCCTGAACGCTGGAAAATAATTGTAAATTCAGAAAGAAGTGGTTGAACATTCCACGATGACAATTAGACGACGAAGGGGGGAAGAGGGGGAGTAAGGGTCCATTGGCCTCAACTGCAGCGTCATCTAGCGCCCAAGCCAGCGGACACCGAAATCAACCCATAAGAGGACATCCAACGGACCGCGCGAACTCTTATTCCATCATTGGAAAACTGCCGCATCAATTGTTCTTCGATCAACTATATGCTTCAAAAAATTTAACCTGAGTTTCAAATGCCCATCACTTTCTTTGGATTTTTATGGGCTGCGGGAATGGGGAAAAAATATCACACAAAATAACCCCAGCCTTCATCTGTTCAGCCCGCACGCTGCCGTAAATCTGAAAATGCCAACGCCACGGTATTCCAATACAGTACTGTACACAAGAGTATACGCAGGCAAGCTTCCCTTCCACCCGTAGCCCCAACGGGTTTCGCAGTGGGTGTGTAAGACGCGTAACACCCCGTAACTCCGTAAGGCAAAGGAGCCGTGAATGCCGCAGAGGCCATACGATTTTGCCTCAAGCAAGGCCGACTGAACCTACGCAGTCGAGAAATTGAGCATTCCGCGAAGAACGGGGCGGGAGAGGGACGAGGACACCGCCACCAACACGGCGGCGGCGGGAAGGAATTTAAGCCACGTTGGAACCGGAGTAAGAAAAGGAGTAAAGGAGGAGAGAATGAGGAGGAGGAGGACGAAGGAAAAAAAAAAATAAATGAAGCCGACTCACCGACCCGTCAATTCACTGCGGACCAATGGCAGCGCCAGCCCAGGCATCGTACGATGCTCCCCGCGCGCGCCAGCGACTCTTTCTGGAATCGCCTCCACGTGGTCCACGCTGGAAGCCAGCTGCAATAGCTGAGCGCCTTCGCATTTCCCACCACCAGCACCTCCACCACTTCCTACACCCCAGAGAATTCATGTGTACTCTGAGTAATTGTGTGCCATGCATCTTCATCAAAGTAGGTTCATTCTATGGACAGTACTTTTTTTTCAAAGACCAAGATTTCCTGTCTGCAGTTTGAATTATAAAATAACTCTATAGTTTAATGAGGCATTATAAAGTTGGGTGCTTTAGAGGTTTTAACTCTCTGCTGGAACCAAGCCTTAATTAGGCATAATAAAATACTATAATTTATTTGGAAAACTTCTCTGTACGCAATTTTTTTGTTTATGAAAAGGAAAAGTGAAAATTTGAGTCGTTTCTTCAACCTTGATAAGTCAAACCTCCTGAAGTCAAAAACCTCCCTAAGTCAAAATTTTCCCCAGTCCCCTTCCAATCCTTTAGAAAATAATGTCTGAAAAACCTTCCTAACATCAAAGAAGTTCATGGGAAACCTCCATGAGTCAAATGTTTTGTACACAAGGAGGGACATTTTTTTTTTACTGCAGGCGTTTTTGGGGGGAGGGGGGGGGGAGGAGAGCCGCTTTAATTTGATGTAGCATCCTCCCCCATTTATTGAACAGAGAGACACTGTTTCTGGCAATCTGGAAAATCATTTACACTTTTGTAATTGCACCCATAAACCCGCCTCTCCCCATCCCTGAATTTCATTTATTCTGTGTTATACCCCAAACCTCCCCAAGTCAAATTTTTTTCCTGGTCCCTTGAAATTCAACTTAGAGAGGTTCAACTGTAGTTGAAAACAGTACTTTATGTTGCTCAAAATCAGGCTGCAATCTGCCTTGATCCTGCTAGTTCAAATCCCAAAAATTTAGTGCTCTGTTCTTTGTTTCTTTGTACAGGTGGGATGTGTCAACAAATATCTTGTCTAACACAGTTTTATTTTTAAAATATATTTTTTTTACTTCCATAGGGTTCTCTCCAATGAAATTCTCTTCACAGATTTTGTTCTGGTCCATTGAGATTTTAAAGAGGTCTACCTGCATTTTTATATCAAGGTTTGTTTTTTCGGTCAAGTATGCGTCCTTGAGCTTGAGGCAAAAATTCGAAATTGCTGTTCCTCGTCACCTTGTGTGAAAATGTTCTTCTTCAAGGCATTTTTGTTGTTCCTCAAAGCCCGAAGATAGTCAGAAGACTCGGAACTGAAGCCACAAGAAGAGCATGCAATACGGTAATCTAAATTCAGCAGCAAACAGCAGAAGGTGCAGTTACTCAGCAGACAGAGCCACACACCGACAGGTCCGTTGCAAACTGGGCACAAGTGCGATTAGCCCGCGGGGTGTTCCACAACCTGCGTACTTGGGCGTGATTATGTCGACTTCATTCTCACGCCGCATGCGTGGCTCATTCAGAAAAGTAAAAATAAAATAAAAACTCCTCCATGTCTTCAAGCAATACGCGCCTCTTTTTCTGTGTTGTATCGCATGAAACGAAGGGCGGGAATCTGCGTGTACAGAGTATATACTGTATACAGGTGATGGAGATACAATGTGTAAGAGTTAGACTATTATTAGTGCCCTATACTCACCAGGCTCTTCCGATGTATATACGAGTATTTCGTCGCTGCTGTCGCGGCGTCACGATTTGCGCATATCTGTGACGCAGATCGCGTGTTAGTTCTGTTCTATTCTCGGGACGCGCCAATATGGGACAGATGAAAAGAGGACAGGTTGTAAATATTGATTCGTTGACTTCAGCGAATCCTCTTACTCAAACTCCAAATTAGAACAGATATCATACAGTTTTTCTCAGCTGAATGAATCAAATCAACAGTAGAATCCCGGACAACGAATCTCGTTATAACGGATATTCGATTACAATGACGTTGTTTTTTAGGTCCTTGCCTGATAACCATGAAGTTGAAAAAGTTCTTTTATATCGATTTTTTTTGTTAGACAAAGCTATTTTACCAGTCCCAATAAACAGCTTTGTTGTATTGAATCGAGCAGCAAGCATTATTTTCTACTTTTCAGTGTTCACAAGTTTCAAAAAATGTTTGGAAACCCCCTCCCCTCCCCACCCACATTTACCCAAACACATTCCATCAAATCAAAATGGAAAATGGAGAAATAAGCATCCCAAAATGTGCAATTGCACAACTGATTAAAATACATACACTTTCTTCCCTTTCCTGATATAAAAAACAAAATGTCAGTAATACAAATTGCAGCATCAGGCAAGTACTGATCCCAATTTAAAACATAAGGTGTTCAGCATGCACCCAGATAAGCTTTAGTTGATTGACCAATTTGGAGAGAACCTTTGATGAGAAATCATACAAATTTAACAGTTGATGTTGGTCCTCTTAAGATTTTGGAAATAACCTTTGTACTGAATTGCAGGGGCTTTGTTGTACTGAGATTTTACTGCATTTAATGCTAGTTTCTTCTCAAAATTTTTAAACAAGGGCTGATTAACAAGAAGGAATTAAAGTGTTCTCAGCTACATTTCAGACGCCTCCCAATTTTTTTTTACTACCGTACTTTTTTTACAAATGAAAAATGTGTAAACCTCTTTCTGTTAGAAAATACTGCTGTAGGCGCATTTAAAAATCTTCACGAGTCATTTGGTTTATTTTATAAATTAATTTCTAGCAAATAAGGACCACGATTCTTGAATTGCAATCGGGATCTACAGTTTACCGTCTGGTGGAAGTTTTCGAGGCTGAAGAATGTTTTTGCCGATTTCAAAACGCTCAGCATGCAAATTTGAATCAGCAAAAAATAATTCAAGCAAACCTGGAATATGATCAGGAAAAAAAAGTAATTTTCGACAAATCCACGGGAAATTTACAAGAGAAATCATTGGATGCTTGTCTAGAACTCTAGATATAATTACAGCGTACTTTTTTTCAAGGATATATGACAGCTGATTTTTGGGGTTGCTGGGCAAATATAAAAAAAAATCCAATGGCTTATTCAGTTTGAGCTTCGAGATATTTTTATTTATTTTTCAGAGAAATATTCTTATATACAGTTACAAATGAATCGAGTACTCACATCGAATGACGACTTCACTGTACTGTATTTTGGAGTAAAATTACATTACCGTAATTAAATAGGGAAAGTCATCATTCGTAAGATTCAAGACCCTTGATCGAGACGTGACGATCGAATTTGCGGTGCCGCATATCTCTTTAATGTAAGGTATATATGTAAGTTGCGTACAATTTCTGGCTCAATTCGCTGATACCGAACAATATTGTAAAACAACTTTTTGGGATTTCCTGAGCTGTGGGGAAAATCCCACAGGGAACCCGGGTGTTCTCTGCTTTTTCCGCATGGGGAGAGGATTTTCTCCCCGAGGAATCCTCAATCAATATGACACTCTCTCCCTTGATCCCAAAGACTCTTCAGAAATGTTAAAAACAACCAATGGAGCGCTGAAAAAAATTTGAATCCGTAATATTTCAATCTTACGCACATTTCATTCAACGATCTGAACAATCCAGAAGCTTTTCAACGTCAGAAAGTCGACTTCTGTGGTTGAATCGACTGCTGATGAAATTCAATTTTTCCGTCGCTCTGATTGGAATGCAATGCCCATTCATCTTCTGAGATGTTCAAATTTTTAAATTTGTACATAGGATACATTACTGAGGTGTCATAGAGAAATTCCCCGGAAACTTTGGGAGTGAACATGAAAGAAAAAAAAAACTGGATAATAATGTACCAGTTGTGGTTCCACGAATATACGTGCTTCGTACCAAATTCTGCGTCAGTATTTATTTGTGTATCATCTGTTGTCATTTGTAGAATCCAACACATGAACATACAGTAAATTAAATTTATGATTAAATACATAAAGGGGATCAGTCACGAATTCGTATCAAACCCTGTTTTCCAGGGAACCTAGTCACATAACATTTATTCAATTTTTGATGGGTCTTTTCTTGAACTTGAAATACCTGCATTCAAACATTTTGCCAAAAACTGCTCTCAT
>CAJPEX010005249.1:0-17240 GCA_905338405.1 Notodromas monacha | reverse complement strand
TTATTCCGATTGCAGGCGACCGGTTCGTCCGAGCTCTGGTCTATTTCCTCGGCCTGTGCTACCTCTTCATCGGCGTGTCGATCATCGCTGACCGGTTCATGGCCGCCATCGAGGTCATCACGTCGCAAGAAAAAGAGGTCACCGTGAAACGGTCCGACGGGTCTCGTCAAATCATCGTCGTCCGCGTTTGGAACGAGACCGTGGCCAATCTGACGCTCATGGCCCTGGGATCCTCGGCCCCGGAAATCATGTTATCCGTCATTGAAATCTACGCGAAAAACTTTGTGGCCGGGGACCTGGGCCCGGGCACGATCGTGGGTTCCGCGGCGTTCAACTTGTTCATCATCATCGGGCTCTGCGTCTACGTCATCCCGGACAAGGAAGTGCGGAAAATCAAGCACTTGCGAGTGTTCTTCATCACGGCCACTTGGTCCGTTTTCGCCTACATTTGGCTCTACTTCATCCTCACCTGGTCTTCGTATGGGGAGGTTGAAGTTTGGGAGGGTTTGCTGACCTTCATCTTCTTCCCGGCGACTGTGGTTACAGCTTACATTGCGGACCGGAGGCTGTTGTTTTACAAGTACTTGGCGAAGGATTATCGGCTCAATAGACGAGGGATCGTTGTTGAGGCCGAAGGCGGTGATAAAGACAGTGAAGAAGGAGGCGAGAAGTTCAAGCACTTTGAAGAGGAATACGCTGACGAGAAGATCAAAGAGTTCGAGGACCACAGGAGAGAGTTTATCTGCATCCTGAAGGACCTTCGGCAAAAGAATCCGAATATGGACATGATCACTTTGGTCCGCTACCGCTCTCTTCTTCATGACTTAGCACCTGGCTTTAGTTCCCGCATGATGTCCATTCTGAGCAACATCATGAGTTGTAGGTTGTTACTTTAAATTAAAGTTATGCGAAAAACCCCTGACAAGTACTGTACTGAATAATTTGATGATATTGACTAGATTTTCGAATTTGATGACTGGAAAAATGCCCACATGATAATATTTGCCCATATAATCAATTACATCTTGCCTTTCTGGCTTTAGTCTCAGATTTTTAAATAACTAGTTTAAAATCTTAAGGATCTTTTGCACACAAAAAATAGTTCCAATCACAGATCTCTTCAATTTGAGGTTTGAAACCTTTTCGAAGCATATTTTTTATTGATTACAGCTTTCGTACAGCATGCTACAAGAACTAGTCAGTCAAAATTAGGATCAGAAGTTTCAGACTCTGCTTGCCTTAGTCAGGCGATTTTAATCTGAAGAATCTATTGAAAATTAGGATTCTGTCACAACTCGAAAAAGTTTTCAAATACTGCGATTCGGAAGTTCGTTATACAGAGACTGCTTTAATATTTACTCCACGGGCTTTCTGCTGGGACTTGGGGAAAAATATGTTACACTTCAAAATTTGTTGTAACGAGATTTTGCTGTAATAGCACTTTGTGCCGGCGATGTTTTCCATGCGTTAATTGAGCATGAAATCATATTTTTTTCTTTTCGGTCTTTCCCATTCAATCCGTAAGGAAGATATCAAATCAAAACTTTAAAAAACTGCGATGGATATGAAATATGAATGATTTACAATGCCCAGATCGTACCCAGATCTTGTGCACACAACAAGATGAAAAGCTGTAGTCTTTTTCTAATTAAAAACTTCATATTTCACAGAAAAGCTTTCATTCAGTCAAGTCTGTCAATTTTTCCTATTTTTTTTCTTCCCTATTTGTTAATGATTAATCTCAGATTGTTTGGTGAGATATTACGCACAAAATGAAAAATATTATCTCAGAAACATGAGGGTAATGCGGCACTAAGTTTTTGAACTTTATTGGTTAATACAGCGTGGCACTTTTTCAAAAATTTTTCATTTGACATGGAATGAAGACCAATGCGTTTCTCGAACTTTGAAATGCAGTACCTCTTCCTCTTGCTATAAGATCTTCCTCTTGCTTTTTCCACATGATTTGTTGCAATTTTTTTAGGATCTCTTGCTCATGTCGATGGAAATTTTGCTCTGCAATATTCTCTCCAAAAGCACACCTTCTAAAATCAAAAATCAATGGAACGGTTAAATGCTTGAGAAATACAGCAACATTGGTTTTTTTTTTTATTTCTTCACGCTCACGTTAGGCTTCCATACAAGGAAAAAGTAGTTCCGTATACGAACAAACAATTTACTGGGCGATTGAAGTTCATTTTACCATCTTTTAAGCTATTTTTTTTTACATTATTTCGAAATCGATGAAACAAAAATTTAGCGCTGTTAGAAAACTGACGGTACATTTAAAAAAATTTCGAGAGTTGTCTCTCATGATGGATCGTTTCCACCAATCATAATTGGAATGGACGAAACATTTATATGAAAAGATACGTGGGGAAAAGTTTATTGAATGCCAGTACATTGCAGGTACAATATATGAAATTTTGAAGAACGTTGTTAATGACCACGAGGTAGATTATTTGATCTCTCATTTCATCTTGGAAAAATGTTAAGTACGCTACTTAACATCAATTTTTGGCAGCTAGCCGTAAATTTGTACTTTATTTTACCGTGGTTGCCTTTTTCGCAAGCAACTCGACTAAAGGAGAGGTGATTAACGCACAGTACTACTAATGCCTCTAAAATGTGGTTTTCATCATGAGAATATGATTATGACATTTTCGTGAAACTGCCACAAGTTACTTCCTCATCTGTCTCCATTAAAGATAATCGTTGTCAAGATGATGCTACTGATTTCCTCTCATATAAGAGGAACAAGCCAAAAGTCCTGAAATCTAGTGAAGAAAAAAATTTTGCCTCCTAGATCTCCCAGGCTACGAATACTTGTACTTGGCGATGCAATGACTCATTTTCCCGAGATATTCATTTTTTCTTCAACATCTCGTGCACTGCTGTATCTTTAAAACTATATTAAATTTTAATGTTTGTGTGGATTTAATAGCTCGTGGGTAAACCTTCAAAAATGCAATGGTTGCCCAGAGAAGAAACGTGATTTCTTCCAACAAATGGTTTTTATTATGGGAGTAGTTTTCTGATGAAAAAAGGAAGGGAAACAATAAAATTCATCAGAAAATAGAGAAACACGAACCAGAATTAACGCAGGAATGTATTTGAGAAGCAATTCGGACCTAAAAGTCGAGGTTAAAATACCTCCAACGAATTGAAGATTGACAAAACAAAATCCAGTCATTTTTCCTGGTATGATGGGATTTTTTTTCATGACACGCGGTTCTTTGTATCTTTAAAAGAAACGGCTGTTGTGTGAAGTTTCCGTTGTATGGAGCAGCATTAAAATTTATGTCTCAATAATATGATGAATTACATCCAAGTGGCCTTCAATCAGCCCTTCAATGCTTTTTTTGGTTGTTGTTTTTGTTGGTAGAATACAACTGTTACCTTCGCCTGTATATAATACATACCATTGCGGAAGTTCCCGGCCTCGAACCCGGGCGTCAAAGCAAATTATTTTTAACGGATGCGAGCGAAACCGGCATTTGAAATTTTTCCAGGATTCAAGCCACCAGGAAACTGACTGGCGGCGGGAACCTGGCCAAGAAAACCCACGACCTGCTTCAAGCCGAGGTGGAAAGCGAGAAGAAACAGGAGGAGGAGAAACCGCGCGACCCGAACGAACCCACGTCTGTCTACTTTGACCCGGGCCACTACACTGTTATGGAGTCGGTTGGCTCCTTCACGGTCACTGTTTCCAGAGATGGCGGCGATCTTGGGCTGACTCTAATGGTCGACTATTCTACTGAGGATGGAACAGCCAACGCAGGTTCGTGAGCATCACATTTACAGAGAATGGCATGTTTATTTCAATGGGTCCCACAAAGCCGCAGAATAGTAGACCACTCAAAAGGCTGAAAATTTTTCATTGAAACCTTTATTATTCAAGCCAAAGACAAGTTGCCTCGAGTTATGGAGAAAATACTGCAAAACGAATGAATAACGGAAATGAAAACAAAAATCATTTTCATATTCGACGGGATAAAAATTGTTAGTTATAATAATGTATAGCCAACATTCCTCGAAATCTAAAAAAAATAACACATCATTCCGACATACAGTCCCTGACTTCGTTAGATTATCTTTGCTAATTTGTTAATATGTGTGTTTATCTTTCACCTCTCAAATCAGTTTTAAAAAATATTTTAGCTCTCTATAATCCTCGTCATATCCTAATCTTTTCGGAAAACAATCTTCATTCAAAATTGAAGTTTATCTGATTGGAATAAAGCGATTCGCATCAAAATCATGTTTTTGTTTACCGTGTATTTCTTCTAAAATATTTTGAATTTGGACATGCTGGTGAGTAAAATGAATGGCTATATATGCGACGCAGAGATGTGTTAATGCTCCTGCGTGAATAATTTCAAAAAACAAATATCCAAAAGCGTTGTTTTTATTGAAGCTTCATGTTTTTTCCAAGGGAATTTTCATCGTTCGCCAAATTCATTTGTGGGAAAGGTCAGATTTTTCAAATAACTTTATCGAAGCAGAAAAAATCCTCGCAATGCCGGGGAAAGTTCGACACATATTACTTGAAAAAAATGACTTACAATTAGCTTGAATCATTGCATGACTTGAGAATTGCGTTTCATTTGCGAAAAGAATGGCCTCCATTTATGTTTTGATGGAGAGGCTTCTGTGAAGACCATAAAAACACGCATAAAAACGCGAACCCTTTTTTAGGTTGAAAATATTCATCCAGAACAATTCAAGAGAATAGAGAAAATATTTTTCGCCTAAAAGGCGAATTAATCTATTGAAGCAGTACTCCGGTAATCCATAAATTATATTTTTTGGCTTCACTCTACGTCACACAGAAGTACCAATAATATTTTCATCGCTCTTCGTCATATTCCAGCAACGGCACGCGGGTGGTAAAACCAAAATTACTGCGGTTGGACTGAAGATTCTGGAAGGAAAGATAAGAAAAAATATGGATATTTTGAAGAATTTTTTTTCCAAAGCTTATATCATCCGAATTGATCAATTCATTTGTTATTGAAAGGTATCTAGCTCAACGAACTTATATGGAAATATAAATTATTACCTGCACTTACATGTGTCTAAAAATGTGGGAAGCGAGATGTTGAACTATATATTTGTTCAACTTGATCAAAATCATATTGAAATTTAAGCGAGCGATGAAAAAAAATTACGGGAACATTTCATCAGAAAAGCCGCAGACTGAAACGCAAAAAACCGTAGTACTGCACAAAATTGCCATTTAGATCTTTCTGGAGGAAAATTATTCAACTGAAATCACTGTGAAATATAGAATAAAAGAAAGCTTGGAGCTGCTTCCCAAAAAGTGATCTTATTTTTTTCATTGACGCAATTTTCTTCTATTGATTTTCCGAAATAAACGGCGATGCAACCCTTGATGGACATTTCAATTCAGCTCCTTCTTATTTCATTCAATGTTCCGTCTTTAGTCATGATGATCCATGCCAGAGGAGAAGACTTACTATTTTCATCTTTGACGCAATTTATATATTTATTTCTCCAGAAGCGGCAATGCAACCGCCTTGATATAAATTTTTAAGCAACCCCTGCTGATTTAATCCCATTCCACGTCTTTTGTCATGATAATCCATGCATCAGGAGGAGATTCCCTGTTTTCATCGTTGACGCAATTTTTTATTTTTTTATTTCTAAAACGATAAACCTTGAAATTACTTTCAGTCAAATCCTTACTTATATCATTCAATGCCCCGTTTTCCGTCATGATAATCCATGATATATAGGAGGAGACTACGAGGAAGCTTCGGGCACACTGGTGTTCCGCCCTGGGGATCGACACCAGACATTCGATCTGACGGTTATCGACGACGACGTGTTCGAGGAAGACGAGCACTTCTACGTGAGGTTGTCGAATTTGCGGGTGCAGTACCCGGACGGGCGGGTGGAAGTGGCCCCGACCCCGGGCCGCCAGGCCGCGGGTGGGCGCCCCTTCCCGGCCAAACTCGACGCCCCTGCCCTGGCCACGGTCATGATCTTGGACGACGACCACTGCGGCATTTTCAACCTCGCCGACAAAGACATGGAGATTGTGGAATCCGTCGGAGAATGCGAGGTGATTATTGGATCGAAAATTCATCATCCTGGGGGCATTTCACTCGTTTTTGGGCGTCAATAATGTGCCTTATTTTATTTAAAAGATGTGCCACTATATTCGTTTTCCTCCTCTCCGAGAAGCACTTTTGCGGGATCTTACCTTTTCCTAGAAGTCTGGAGCATTTCAATCTTTCTTTTTTGTTGGGGGGGGGGGGGGGACAGTGCATATTTAAAAAAGAAATCTGCCATTATTCGCGTTTCTCCTCTCTCCGACACCTATTTTTGCGGGGTCTTCTCTATATACCCATTCGACTTCAAATCAATTTACAAATTATTCTTGACTCAAGGAAAAGACCTCTTATTTTAATATCGCTGCTAAAACTTTAATTTATAAAATGTACTAGGTTACGCTGAAGGCGCATTAATGGATTATTGCTCCTTTCACAAACTTCGAAGCTGTATATTCTTCCAGTCAATCAGTCTGCCAATATCCCTAAGACCATGAGCCTCTCTCAGCTGGGTTTAAAAGAAATTGCGGACACATAAATATATACCTTTAAATATCCCTGATTTATCCAATATTCTAAGTACCATGTCTCAAATTATCATCATATCAACGATTGTAAAACCATGCAGCAGAATTCGAATTATCATGGCTAACGACCGCGTAATTTCGTCGAGACAATCAAATGTCACGACGAATAGCGACTGCTGAATTTCGGGAATAAAAATGCCGTAACTAAGTGATATAAAATCACCTATATAGATTCGAGAAAATCTTGAAATGAACCTATATAATTATTTGATCATATGGGAAGGAGCGGCTGCAACTGAAATTGAGAGATTCCACTGATCAGAAACCCCCTGTTTTCGGAAATAAGTCATGAATGTTTGAGTATGGATGGCTTATTGTCGTGGCTAATCTAAATCCAGAATTCCAGATACAGTAATTGGTGATTTACTGTTCACTATTATGAACAATTTTGCAATGTTCCGTGAGCAAAGTTTTAAAAAATTCCGCAGCTGTGCAGGAATCAATTTCATTGATTCCTGCACTGGCATCGGAGCGACGGAAATTTTCAAAATTGTTCCTGGAAACCGAAAGTTATATCCGTTATACCGTAGTTTACTTTACACGAAGTAATTGTCTGTATGAGAAATCCGAAGTAATTTTTATAAAATTTCAAGTTATCGAAGTATTTTTGTGCTGATCAAAAATTAAAATTCTACTTTCAACCCATCAGATGAAAATGCGCTATTACTAAACCGCTGGCACCAAATCTTCTTACACTGATTCTGCTGCCCATCAAATGTGGGGGTTTATAAGGTTGGATTAAATCGCAGTACATAGAGCTCCGATCATCAGAGATAATGACAAAGCTCATTTGCCCAACAAATGGGCTCCTCATCAGGGGAAGTGAGCTTTTTTCGAACTTGATGCGAGACGCATTCACAGATACATGCTGAAAAAAAATCGAAAAAAGGTTCCACTGAAAGAGCTCTCTTCAATTCACTCAACCAGTGGCATAATCGGAAGGAATTCTTTGGGCGATTCACGAGAGAAAGTTTGAATGACACGAATTTGAGTAAATGTTGTTGGCGGAATTCTTAATTTAAAACCAAATCGCAATCAGCACTCGAAGACATTCACAGCGTCCTAAATCAGTTATTAACACAGAGCTTTCAGACTTGAAGCTTCTCGAACTGCATAACATCAAAGTACAGTATTCAACTTGCAAAATTTGAATTTCCATAATCGAATTTGAGCTCAGGAACGTCGTTGCTGCTAAATTATTTTTGGTGATGATGTGATTCGGTGCCTTGGCTTTAGTATTTGAAAAAGAAAAAGGATAATAATTGATTGTTTGTGGAATCCGTTCAGGAGATTCCCGGCTAATGCAAAACGGTTGACTGCCTTTTATTATCTGACTTTCTCACCGCATACATTTCCGGAATTACTTTATTTAAAAAAAACTGCATGAACAAACCAATGCAAAGATGAAGTTTATCCTCGCAACCGATTTTTAAATATGATTGGAATATAGCCTGCCATAATTTCCCGAGCACTCGTCCCGCTAAACTGTATGAGCGAGGATAAATAGTAAATCGTGAGTAAATGAAGTGGCTTAACTGAATCGTATACAGAGCAGTGTTTTGTATTCTCTCGGAAAATCCAAAAGGTTGCATAATTTATGCATATGGAAGATGTTCAAAGGAAAAGAGAAGCAAAATGTCACTGCTGCGAGTAAAAGCAGTTCAGTCGGGAGCTCGGTATTCCCAGGGAAGCAAAATTTAAATGCAGTATTTATTCACTACATTTACCTATTTTTTTTAAAGAGAAAATCAAGATAGTTTAGGCATGCAAGCATTCTTCTGTTGAAAGGAAAAACGGAAAACCTGCGTAGTCAGCATGTCCACCATCAGCTCCAGTCGTCTCTCTAGCCTGAGAATGGCGAACAAAGAACAGCAAACTGGCTCCAGTTCTCCATATTTTTCAAATTATCCTTGTGTTCTATATTTTGCGATGGAAACAAATGGAGCCGAGGATGTCAGATCCTGGATCTTGAGGACTGAAAATTACTATTAAAAATGAGGTCAAGAGATAAATTCACAGCCACAAATTTCTTCAGTTTTTACGAACACCTTCATTCCGGTTTTATTTCTTAAGAAAAAAAAATCACATTTGCCATGATTCGATGTCTTCAGAGGAGCTTTATTGTCTTGATACATTCCTTGTATTAAAAAGCCTTACATTTCTGAATAATAGCTTATTAAATTCTTACTTCGAATCCATCAAGTTTGGATCCATTAGCACTGGATAGCTGCAGCAATTATTTCAATAACTTTTTCTAATATTTTCGCTTTTATGTTACTCGGAAAATTTGACGCGTCAGTTTCAATTAAGTTGTTACGTTTCACTGGCGTAAGAGCTTCTGCTATCATCGACATTAAGGGTACAGGCGTTGAAGATATTGAACCGATTATCTATTGGACTCCTGCTGTAAATATTGCAGTATGATGGGAATGGCTAGAACTTTTGCCAATCAGGAAATTGCAAAAGTTTTACTTGCTCCAATTTGGTTGTCATAAACGCAAGTGCCACTCCATATGTTATACCACCATGAGCAGATTACCACCATCTGCTCTTCAAATTAGTTTTATACAGAGAATCAACTTATAATATTTTTCTATGCCTGATTTTGAGATAACTGTGGTATTAAACAGCATTAAATTTACAGTACTATAAACACAACTGACCGATGATGTATTGGGGTTTCGGGGTCATTACAGAATAATTGAAAAATTATAAAAATTCTATGGGTATACCATGCTGATAATCTGCGTTGAATTAATTTTTTCAGATTCGAATTAAATTCATCGAAGTGTACCTGGTACATTTATGCACTTAATTCTCCGCAATTAAATCAGCCATCAGCAAGGAAAGAAGCTTCCCAGCGAACCTTGCTTTTGTTTTATTGCCATCAACCGTATTTTATTATAAGTTTCAATCACGTCCATCAACATCTAAGGTGAGGGGATGTCGAACATTTACAGTACGTATAATGCTTTCAATTCTTTCATCATGTCATATGAGCACTGAAGAAGATTAAAGGTAAATTGTATACGTAACGTGTGCATTCGTTTTCCATTATCATTTTACCCAAATTCTCCAAATACAAAAAAAAAATCAAATGACGAAGGTTGAGTATCAATAAAATCGTTGACATCTGGTACTTCGATCATTTCGCATGTGAGGACTCCTTCCAATCAATCCATCAAAGGTTATCCAATCCAGAAACTTCTTCGAAGTACTTTATTCTGCTTGATGCGACAGTTCTTCGAAGTTTCGACATGTGAAGATTAATTTACTTTGCACGGTTTCTAGGAAATTATAAATCGACCATAAAGTAATTAACGTTCGACTCGAAAGCAGAATTTCAGAATTATACTGTAAATCAGGAGTGGTACACTATACGTTTCCGTGATCAAGCGAAATCTGGCCTGAGAATAAATCGCATTTCGATGCTTGTATAGTGGATTGAAAATAATTTTATACTAGTGATTAATTCATCGGCTTTGATGGCTTTTGGCTTCATCGAATTATTTTCCGTACATATTCGTATGGAAAATATTAAGTAGCAATCAATGTGTCTCTATAGATCGAGCGTTTTTCTAAATATGAATTTTTGATTCCATAAAAATGTACTTGTACGCATTTATCTTGCGGCAGTACAAATATTTCAAGACAAATCGCCTCCAGCACGTTATAAATTCAAAGCAATTCAGGAATCGTTCGAAAACTAGCATTGCAGAATTACGCAGTGAGCCTGATTTCCGCTTGAAGTCAAAATAGTTTCCTGCTCAATTATTGACAATTATTTTACGCTAAAATTTCCTCCGCCAAAGAAAAGACCTTTTCAGGTTTAAAGATTGCATAGCTCAACAGGTATAACCCTTTTTTTTTTAGCTCTTTTCGGGGATTTAAAAAATTCGAATCTTGATTGAACTTCCGTGGAAGAGGTCATTGGTGATGGCCCATATATCATGTGTGCATCACTGTGTATGTTATAAGAAAATTGGTAAACCTAGCATTTTAAATATTTTGTAATGCCAAGAAAATCGTACTAACGATTTTCTTGAATGATTTTATCTTTTTGACTGCTGACTATCTCAAGAAATATTGAGATAAAAAATTTTACAAAACAAGATAACTCTGGCGCAGAAATCAGGCAACCCTCGTAAAACGTTCTCTAGATTATGACTGTCGAAAACGTTCTCGTGAAATGCATCACTTTGATTATGAGCCTATTTTCACTTTGAATTCGCGCCACCTTCTAGAAGTACCACTTGTCCAAGTACCACTTGTGTACGTACGACGTCCCATATACTGCTACATGGGGCTCGCAGCAGCAGTCAGCTATTATACTCCCGAAATAAATAAGAGTATTATTGCAGTACTTAATCTCAGAATGCTTCATTTTTTTTTAATTGGATTTATTGATCCAATTGATCCTTTCGCGAGTTTAAATCAGCTATCGAGCAAAAAATTCCCATTTGGCTTTCGAACCTCTACGTTTTTCCACCGTGAATTCCTCCGCGCGCACTTACAACAGTAGGGCCCAACATGCGGACAATTCGAATGAGAAGACGCTCGAAACTCAAAAAATCTGCTCTGACATCCGAGATTCAGACGGCTTACCAAAAATTGCTATACAAATAAAAATATTATTCAAAATTGTGCCATCTCTTGAAAAATCTAGCTTCTATTTCCATAAAAATTATACATAAATTTGTTTAAAAATTCACCATGATTCAGAATACAGAAAAAGCTAATTTTTGGCTCTTTTTTGGAGTTATTTCCATCATCCCTGCGCATTTCTAGGAAAACTTGTGGTTTTTCTTTGCTTTTTGGGCTCGGCTCCTTTTCATGCAAAATGATCAGATTATGAAGGAATCTAGAGAACGTTTTACGAGGGCTGCCTTATTCCCGCGCCAGAGTTATCTTATTTTGTAATTTTTTATCTCAATATTTGAATGAATGAATGAAAAGACACTTTATTTGCCACTTTTCAGCATTCGCAAAGTTCAATCAAGAACTCCACATCCAAACCCCCTCCGCCCACCCAACCCAAATCAACTCAAAGACATTTAATCACTTCAGAGCAGGAAATTGAGCACAGTTGGATAAAAAAAAATAAAATAAAATGCAATCCACAAAATACAACTGGACATCTGACATGTATGCATACAGATTATGTATGGTTGTTTTCTGCATTGCTATTTCCTGCATCTTAGCGCTGAAAAAAATTTTTATTTAATTTTTTGGGGACTTTTTCCTAATTTTTGAACAACGAGAGAACTAATTGAACATACTGTATTGTATTCACATCGAATTCTACGGAAAAACCTGATCGAACATGTCAACGCTCCAACATAGTGACAAGGTCCAAGCACAAATTACGTCCGCATCTCGGGGCCTGGTCCACTCACTGCCACTTGAAAAGCCTCACTTTAAATTAAGTGCAATAATCCCTGGGGGGGGGGGATAAATCCGCGGTTCATGCATTGTGAATGGCTATCATTGATTTCATTGATTGATCATTGATTGATTGGCTATCTATGATCATCATCTTCTCCACTCTCCGTGAAATTTGTAGGTAAAAGTGACGCGTTGGAGCGGCGCTCGTGGGCGGGTGGCAGTGCCTTACCGCACCGTGGAAGGCACAGCGAAACCCGAGAAGGACTACGAACCCGTGACCGGAGAATTGGTTTTCGAAAACGAGGAAACAGAGAAGAACATCATCGTGCGCATCATCGAAGAGGACAGCTATGAAAAGGACGTGTTGTTCTACGTGGAAATCACGGAACCCAGGCAGATTCTTGCCGGGGAAGCAGACTTGGACAAGATCATGGCCAAGCAGGCGAGCGAGCTTACGGAAGACGAGAAGATCGCCATGCTGGGCAAACCGAAACTCGGGGATAACCTCGTTTGCCAGGTGAATACTTCACACTATTTACAGTACACGTACATTATCTTACTTGTTCAGGTTTCCTCCTCCAGCCCAACTATCTCATGTGACCGAAGTTATCTTGTGTTGCTTTTGTGGGGAATTAAAAAATAAAAATACTGCTATACACCTCTTGAATCTATGAACCGAAATTGAAAAGTTTGGTCATATTGCGAAGAATCACGGTTTTTCAGCATCCAAAACCGAACAAGATATTTTCATCGCTCATCCGGAACCTTTTCGGATTGTCTCCAAAACATTTTTGAACTTTCGAATGTTTGTATTAACGATTCTATTGTTAGAAATATGGAATTACGAATGATTTCGTGAGACGAGCAAGAAAAACTCGCAAATTTTCCCAGCTGATAAATGTTCTGCTGACGTGCTTTTATTGATTTAAGTTGCTCAATAAAAATATCAATGTGATCCGCAGATGATTATTCAACGAAATTGTGTACACTCCGAGGGTTTATGAAATTACGACAGAAAAGCAGACTTATGCTGGCCCCAAACTTTTCTTTTTCATTATCTTGGCCATCTGATGAAATTTTTTGAGAAAATAATAACATTATTAGTAGGTTCAAATTGTTGCGTCGACCAATGGAAAACGTTTGCTTGGCTGACTTCGAAAATTATAGGACTTCACTCGTATTCTGCATTCTTCGCAATCCGAAAAATTCTTACATAAACTAGTAAATTATAACAACGGTGGTAAAGAAAATAAGTGAATGTGAATGGGTTGCACAATCCGTTGAATTTTTAAAGATTTTACTTTAAAACCTTCACAAATTCTTCTGAGAGTAATTTCCCTTTATTTTTATTGTATATAGTTATCTGAAGGAGAAAAAATAAGAAATCATAGGTCTGGAATTTGGAAATTTGAATTGCACGTGATGTCGTCAAGGGATTCGTGTTTTCGGACATCATGACAGCTTCTGCCTCCGGCACATGAGATGTGACTGCAAAGAATCACGTGCAAAAAAAAAGGCACAAGTCTTGACGTTCATCTCAATGCCAGGCACGCGTTTCAACTTTTAAGCCGCCTGCTCGCATTTGAAGGAATCTCGATCATGTATATATGGACTGCCTTGAACATAAACCTAGAAGTTTTCGAATTTTATTCTTTTGATTTTTTACGTTTTTTTTAGGCGAAACGTTTACGAAAGTTTCTTCAATCTTATCCCAATTTTTTGCTCTCACGTCTTCAATGAGAATCCAAGGACTTCTGTTCACTTCTTTGGACATTTTCCGGCAGGGAGAACTCACTGAAATGAGGTTTTTTTCTTTCGAAGCTTTTCATGTTCAAACGTTCCCTTTTAGAATGATCATTTAATCTGAGAAAAAATCCCTCGTCTGAGTTGATCATTCCTAGGAAATAACAGCATCAAAATATGAGTTGAAGAAAAAACTAACGAGCTTACAAAGCAAAAACGATCTACAAATTTTGAGAAAGAAATACGATTGGAGGCATCTTCCAATAACTGTTGATCGAATCTTTTCGACAATACATAAAATATCAGTTTTATATGTCTTGTAAAAATCAGGCAATTTAAACAAGAGTACAATCCAAGTTAAACCACGCTTTTCTGCTAGGATTTGCCTGGTTTTGTGACTTCAGCAATACTTTTCGAGTAAATTATTAAACTTATAGATACTCCAGTTTAATCATCATGTGACAAAATAACAAGGAAAGCTGGCCATCTTTTTTGCTCCTGTGAAGTTTTCCTATATTTTAGAAAAGCACTATAATTTATAAAAATAAATTGGATGCAAACATGCACAATATACCTTTTGAACGTGTAAGAAGTATAAGATGTCAGAGGCATTGGTGTCGTTAAAAATGACGAAGAACATATATATTCCTTCTTTCTGTGTCAGAGGAAGTGCGTTGTTTTGTGTACTTTGCAGAACTGACACAGCACAATAAGGTCTATCGACCGCAGACCATTTTACTCAGTTCTGCTTTTGTTGCATGAAAAATGGCTTTCGATCCACAATATCGAGACTATGACTTTGAACATGCAACCTCTGACAATTAATCTTGACTATCCATACTAAAAGAATTTGTGATGATGTAGCAAAAAAAACGTCATTTCAAGCAGCTAAAATATATGAAAATTCAAATGAACCGTGGCTGTTGAATGCGCTGTGGTTTGAATTGACAAATTTCAGCTTGGCTAATCGTACGTAGGTCTTGAAAACTCTCAATTTGTACAGGCTTTACCTGCTGGAAGGGGACATTCCCCAGTGAATCTCCATACAATACGAGCATGATCGTGATGATTTTTAACAAATTAAAAACTAATAATTTCGCTGTTACTTGAAATATGTGCATTTTCAGAGAAGCGTACATAAACAAGGACACTTCTTGCAGCTGTGACTGTGATAAGAAATGCAGAATTAATTGCAATTGTTAGCGAAAAGTTTGAAGAAGTTTCTATATATGAAAAGATTATATGCGTTGTTTTTGCAGTTGGGTCAATTGAAATAATTTTCGTTGTGAAATGTGCATTGAAAATTCACTCCATTTTTACCTGAATAGCGCAACCAATATTTTGATAAATATGCAACAGTAGTCAAGATAATATGTTGACTCATCTCTATTACAGAGTTTGAAATGGTTAAGTAAATAATTTCTGCGGAATTGAAGATCGACAATTTGAAAAGCATACTTCTTATTTCCTGCATATTTTTGATAACATATGCTTCCTCATCTGACGGGCAGTGAAGGTGCAAGTTCGGTTGAGAAGTGCGCTGAACGAATTCATTCCTAAACAAATCACATTTTTCCATGCAAAAAAAAGTTTTCATTTGGATGGCTTTACGTGAAAGAACCAATCGCCTTATTTTTTCTGCGTTTTACTCCAATTTTACTTCCTATTTAACGGTGGGCAAGGTATGATTTCGGTTTGAAAGTGCGCCCATCAATTCTGATGTAAATAAACACAACCTATATTTTTGCAATGCAAAAAATTAGAGGATACGCGTGGAGGCCTTGTTGAACCGTTTTAATTCTCGAAAATGAATCGCTCATCGTTTCGCGGATTTTTTTATTGATATTTTGCTCCTTCGACATGTGTTTGGTTCAGAATAGACTCATCAATTCTAATTGTTTTCTCTTTCAAATCTCAAGATTTGGATAAAAGAAAGCACAGGATGTGCAGTATATGCATGCTTGTGACCTCGTGAAGCGTTTTAATTCTCTCGTCAAGGAATCACTCATCGAGAAGATTTCGACATTTTGAGTGATATTTTCTTCCTTCGACGCTTGGTTTTGGATAGACTCCTCAATTTTAATTGTTTTTTCTTCTAAATCTCAGCATTCGGATTAAAGAAAGCACTGGATCCAAGATATGCATTTATGGTGGCCTCGTAACGCGTTTTAATTCTCTCGTCAATGAATCGCTCATCGTTCCGCGCATTTTTTAAAATTCATATTTCGCTCTTTCGACACGTGGTTTGGGATAGACTCATCACATTAATTTTTTTCCGCATTTTTTTTTTTTAATCTCAAGATTCGGGTTAAAGAAAGCAAGGAGTTCAAGAACACAGTGGACAAGCTGCTTCAGCGTGCCAACGCGTCCATCGTGGTCGGCACGTCCAGCTGGAAAGAGCAGTTCAGCGAAGCCCTCACAGTGAGCGCCGGCGACGACGACGGCGGCGACGACGATGACGACGAAGGCGGCGACGACGACGACGAACGCTTGCCCTCCTGCGGCGACTACATCATGCACTTCCTCACTCTGTTCTGGAAACTGTTGTTTGCGTTCGTGCCGCCGACGGATTACTGGGACGGCTGGCTGTGTTTCACGGTCGCCATTCTCTGGATCGGCTTGTTGACGGCGTTCATCGGCGACCTGGCGGGTCATTTCGGATGCGCCATCGGACTCGCGGACTCGGTCACGGCTATTTCCTTCGTCGCTCTGGGAACCAGCATCCCGGACACGTTCGCGTCCAAAGTCGCTGCGATTCAGGTGAGCACGAATTCCAGAACCCTATAATATTACAGTAGGACCTACTTATTGAGCCGAATGTCAATGGACCAGCAAAACGAAATTGAGTTAGGGGAGGTGTGGGAACTCAGTGTTTCCCAACCTTTTTGGGCCTGATGTGGACCAGCAACAAATTTCCATAAATTTGTTTGCAGACTGGTAAATCTCCAAAAAAAATTTTGCTGACTAACAGAGTCACATAAATTGCTTGCAGACTAAACAAATATTCTTGTTTGAAAGACAAACAGGTATTTAAGAAGCTTCTGCTATTTTGCGACAATTAAATTAAGAACAAATGAAGCAGCTATATAGCGAAATGTTTTGCAAAAACGAGAAAGGTGGGCTTTAAGAAGGGTTGATAAATTAAAAACAAATTAATTCAGCATGCAAAAATTTGTCCGGAGCGTTAGCTAGGGGAAAAAAGCCAACATTTATTTTTTCACGAGATATGAACTCCAATTGTCTTTGCAAAATTTTGGATAAATAAAACAGACTTCATTGCTAATTTTGATAAATTCATTATACGGAAGAAAATTTCCCACAGACCAGCGAAAAACTTCTGCGGACTGGCACCAGTCCATGGACCATGGGTTGGCAACACTGAGTCAGACTTGACAATGCAAATCTTGGATTTTAACAAAATTTCTCCTATCTTCTTCATAAAAAAATT
>CAJPEX010005248.1:1323-17242 GCA_905338405.1 Notodromas monacha | reverse complement strand
GACAGGTAACGAGGGAAACTCAGTTGCGCACGCATGCGCGGCCGTCCACGTTAATGAGTGGGGCGAGGGGCGAAGGAAAGTTAGAGCACGCTTTTAACCAGCTGACAACAAATATTGTGAACAGAAAGCACACAGAGATGAAGTAATCAAGAAAGAGGAAAGAGTATAACGCAAAGAAAGCAAAATAAAGAAGATAACATCAGGAATTGAATAGGAATTTAATTTTTCTTTTTTTCTATATGGAGCAATGCATACCTGGTCTTGTTTTCAGAATGGGTGTGCAATGGGTTTCTGAATGCATTGTAAATTGGTAATTGAAAGGGCAGGGTGGGGGGTGGTTTGCACACATGCTGGGAATTAGGGGCATTGGCAATGCATGCTGGCATGCGTTTCAGAATGACCCTGGGAATGACTGCTCCCCCAGCTGTTTGACAGTGACTAAACGACTGTTAGCCCAACATTTGGGTCAAAACGGCTTGCCAATGGAGTTGCAACACAGGTTGCAATGGTAAAATTATTTGCTGGGTTGGAGGAGGGTAAGAAACTGAAGGAGACTTTTGAATTAATTATTGACATTTTCAATTCAATGAAATTGCAGACTCTCTCTTCTGTTGGATAAAAATAAAAGCATCAAAAATATATCTGCTGATGATATAAGTGGAACAGTTTGGAAGTTCACTGCAGAATTTTCAAATTTCCTTAGTGATTTGGTTTTTTTGTAATGATTATGAAAACAGGATTGTATTTCTTTTTGAAACCCTCCACCAGATTCTTTTTGGGTTTTGAAGCATCTTGACCAAAAATTGTTCAAACTCTTTCAAGATCCTTCTGCTTCATTTATACATTTATTAGAAAAAATTAATCATGAGAACACATACAGGTAGAATAAAACTCTGCTGACAAACTTGTGATGAAAACCTTAAAATAATTTTGGACAACAAATTAACCCAGAAATGTCAAATGATTTTATTTTATTAAACTCACATATATGAAAATTGATACCAAAGCTTATTTTGAAAAGCAGCTGTATGTTTGTATTCCTCACAACCAGTAGGTTGATAAATATTTCTTATCAAGGAAGCCTATACATTCTGGTCCTGAATTTTTTAAATTTAGATTCTTCATCAGACATGTTCAAAATTGAAATTTCAAGTTTTGGAGCGATTTCTGAAAACTGAATAAAATTTTAGAATAAATATCAGAAGTCTGAAAATGTTTTGCTCATTTATTGAATACAGTATACAGTAGTTCTCAATTTTTTACAAATCTGGGATTATTTATGTGTTCCAAAGTATTTCAAACAAGAAATACTGTGTAATAATTTTCTCTTCCGGGAGTTTTATGAAAATTCTTGACAACTTTGCATGTTACATAGAATACAGTGCTTTCATTTTTAATGACAAATTTAACAGCATTGACAAATCTTAATAATATACAGTCTGTATGAATTGTTGCAGCTTCCAAGGTTGATTTCTAAATAACTATGAACTATTGTTTATTTATTTAGAATTTTTTTTTATTTTGAATTGCATTTTTCAGACATTGCAATGATGTTTGTTTTCCTGCAGTTTTATGAGCTGTACTTGGCAAACTACACCTTCCATGTTCTGGACAATGTGTTCACATCCCATTGGGAGTTTCAAGTGGAAAAGAGCAGACCCTTGTGGCGCAAGAAGCAAAGGTATGAGTCACTGGGCAATGCTCTGGAAATAGTCACAGAGCTGAGGAACAAGTATGGCAGAGACCCCCTGGCCATGGTGGCATTGTTGAATAGGAACATAGCACATTATAGTAAATACTATGAAGCAAGGAAAAAGACCTAATCAGTGGATGTTTTTTTATTATGTGTGTCATGATGCTTCTTTTTTTGAACTTTTGGGCCACAATGTTTCCTCTGAAATTTAAAGTTTGTCTGTGACTTATTGAAGAACTTTTTTAAAACTCCACTTTACCGTGTGAAATTTGTATTTTGTTTATTGACTTTCATTTCTGCTCCTCCTGCATTCAAGGAAAAAATTCATGTTCAATGAGAAGAAATTTATGTGATGTTGAGAAGGCATTTTCTTGTCACTTTTTTGTATATGCTCCAAAATTTATTTTGAATAAACTACAAGAAGTTACTGCATGTGTTTTTTATCTTTAAATTTTTAGAAAGATCTTGTGGAATAATGCTCTTGATAAATTTGAGTTATTCTGGTTTACCTAAATTTGGAATACCTTGGCATGTGTTTGACAAATACTGTTCTGTATATGGAATCAGCTAACATATAAGACTCTTAAAATCCATTTTTTGTGAAAAGCCATTTCTGGTTGATGCATGAGAAATAATCCTTTGAGATTTGATTTATTTTCAAATTTTCACTTGAACTTTAGCTTTTGATTTTCAACTTGAACCATTTTTTGGCTTTGAATTCATCTGTCAAAATATGACATGGAAAAAGTCAGGCCAGCAGATCATTTCTTTGACTGCTCAAATTTTCTGTTTGTTTGACTATGATGTAGATTAAACTATTAATTAAACAATTTGGAAGATCAAATTCATTTTAGTATAAGTTCAGAAAAAGAGAAACATATTTTCCTCTGGAGAACTGCTTTTATTTACCTCCATATCCCATCACCATGAATAAATCATGTAAGTGCAGCATAAGTGGAACTTGACCATATAATCCTCCACATACTTCACACTGTGAGCTTTCTGAAACTGAATAGATATCTGCCAAATGCCACAATATGATTCATAATCATGGCAAAAAAGTGTCTAATTTTTTTGAATGAAGGATTTTTCTTGTGAATCAATTGAACAGGGACAATTGCAATAGCAGTGTTATCCCTTGGAATGCTGGATGTACCAATGGTAGATGTTGGCACTTCAGTGCTAATATTACCTACTTGGTTTATTGTGGCTTTTGCTGTTGTATGTTTTGAATCCCCAGCACAGACAACATCTATTGCAGAACAAATTATGGGCAAGTGTTCAGTAATTGATGCAGAGAAAATTGTTGAAGTTGTAGCATTTTCACACTGACTGATTCTTGTCAGTCCAGCCAAGTACAAAAAGCCATCTGCACCAAGGATCACAACTGCAGAACCAGGTTGAGGCTGAAAAAAAAAATGCATGATTACTTTTTCCAGGAACATTCTGAGTATATACATTGCTCACATTACCTGGATGCAGGAATCACTGTTTGAAGTCACTGAAATGCATGAAGCTAAAGATGTGTTCAATGTACCTCCATAATTCTGGATTGATGATGGACACTTGGATCCATGGACAGTGGCATTCACTTTATGCAGCACAGGAGGACCTATATGTAAAAAAATGGAAAATGAAAATTACAATACTTTTCTGCAGCTGATAATGAACTTCTATCATCAGAGATCATCACAAATTTGTTCTTAAGAGTCTCTTTCATAATTGAATTCCTGAAAATATGGAGGATTTTGTGACATTAGAGATTAACTTCTTCAGAGAAAAAATTTTCTTATAGTCTCCCAGCAGAGTTGCACATAATTTGTCTTTGCCAAAAACCAAAATTTTGTGAAGTTCTATTGAATTGTATCTTTAAACTCCTTCTGCAAACATAATAATAGCTATCATGACTTTCACTATAACCACATTCCTGCATTCATGCTGAAAGTTCCATTATCAGAATATTGACAAATATAGGATCAATTTGAAAAAGGCACTTTCCAGGTCATAGTTGCTACACTTTTACAATCTGATTCAATGCTAATACAATCCAAAATATGAATATAGAATATTAAACTCTTGCCTTCATCTTCTGTTGTGGTGGTAGTGAACAAGCCAAAAATATCCTGGCCTGCAAAATCAGGACCAATTCCTGTAGACACTCTTATGGTCCTCACAGTTGTTCCAATGATGAAAGCATCTGAGACAGTGACTAAAGCCAGATTATTTCTGAAGAATGTGTTGACATCAGTTTCCTTTTCTGTGACTTTGCCCTGGAAAAGACTGATGCCAATTTTTGGAGCAGAGCGCTCTTGTTTGTCTCCTGAACTTGCACTTGATTGTAACCCAGCTTTGATAAGGGCACCATTGAAAGTGCTTGATGATCCATAATTGCTTTCAGTCAGCCATTGAGAATAGGTCAGCACAATTCTGAATAATAAATTCCCAATTGATGACTATATGTATAAACTATTTGCTACAAAATGTTCTGAATACAATTTCAACTTTTTTTTCAGATCCAGAATTCATTTAGTTTTCATTGAATAACTTGGTGTTTTAAACATGCTGCATTTGATTTTATCCCAGATTTTTTTTAATTACTGGATGGAAAACAGCTTGAGTAATTGCAAGTTGATTAATTTTTAATGCATTTGTCTTTTTTGGGTAGACACATGATTGATGTTTCATGATAGCACAAAAGTTGAAATATTTCATGTACTGCATCTGAATAAGAAATATGTTTTTTTTTTTTTTACCCTGAGGCAATATTAACATGGGCATTGGAAAGCTCAAGGAACAAGTCAAACAATGAAGGTCAAGATCAGTAGTAATTTGTATCCTCAGTCAAAAAAGGCCTCACTTTCGCTTTTGCTCAACATTCACTGCTTGCTAGAAGTAAAGTAATTTAAATCTGGGTTATTTTCAAGTCAAAATTATTTATTGTAAAGGTAATGAAAAATGCTTTTAATTTAATACCTTGATGACAGAAGACAGCCAGCATAAACAAAAGCCAGGTTGCCAGTTCGCTCTTGTTTGTCTCCTGAACTTGCACTTGATTGTAACCCAGCTTTGATAAGGGCACCATTGAAAGTGCTTGATGATCCATAATTGCTTTCAGTCAGCCATTGAGAATAGGTCAGCACAATTCTGATGAATAAATTCCCAAATGAGGACTATATGTATAAACTATTTGCTACAAAATGTTCTGAATACAATTTCAACTTCTTTTTCCAGATCCAGAATAATTCATTTAGTTTTCATTGAATAACTTGGTTTTTTAAATATGCTGCATTTGATTTTATCCCAGATTTTTTTTTAATTACTGGATGGAAAACAGCTTGAGTAATTTCAAGTTGATTAATTTTTAATGCATTTGTCTTTTTTGGGTAGACACATGATTGATGTTTCATGATAGCACAAAAGTTGAAATATTTCATGTACTGCATCTGAATAAGAAATGCGTTTTTTATTTTTATTTTTTTAACCCTGAGGCAATATTGACATGGGCATTGAAAAGCTCAAGGAACAAGTCAAACAATGAAGGTCAAGATCAGTAGTAATTTGTATTCTCAGTCAAAAAAGGCCTCACTTTCGCTTTTGCTCAACATTCACTGCTTGATAGAAATAAAGTAATTTAAATCTGGGTTATTTTCAAGTCAAAATTATTTATTGTAAAGGTAATGAAAAATGCTTTTAATTTAATACCTTGATGACAGAAGACAGCCAGCATAAACAAAAGCCAGGTTGCCAGTTGAAAACATTGCAAACACAGACACCATGAAAGCTGCCTCCTGATCTTCTGCAGTAATGGTTCTGTCCAGAAAAGTTTCCAGTTGTCCCTGATCAGCTTCAGTAAAGTTCAATTCTATCATCAATAGAAATTCAGTCATTGAATTGTAATATAGAAAAAAGGATGAAATGTTAGGAGATTGACTCATTATCTAAATACTGAAAAAATTAGAAAAAGATTTGCCTGTGTCTGTGGATAACCTTGAACTGAAAACAGAATATTCAACTTTACTATACAATCAGTATATGATTGTGCAATCAAAACTTTTATAGTACTGTACTTCTCTCAAATTTATGGTCACCATATGAATTACTGCCAAAAATATCTACAAGAACAGGTTTATACTGTATATAGAACAATAATTTTTCTTAGATGCTTTTTGTGCTCCATTTATCCATAGCATATTATGTCTTATTCACATCATGCTTTTTACAAATAAAACTATAGTTAATTCACCAGATATGTTCAATTGAAATTTCCATTTCTGCAATGAGATGGTTAAATTTTGTCACGGTTTCAAGATGTATATTTTGTGTTGTTTACAAATAAATACTGTATAATTTTTCTGAATCTGACATTAATTGAAATGCTCCACTCGCAGCTCAAAAAACCCCTGGAATACCCTAATTTAAAAGAGGTGTACTCTAGTTCTGAAAATGATTATTTATTTAAAGGAGAATCAGGAAAGAACAGTGTACTTGTTTCATTTTTCTGATATTTTAAGGTGTATAGACTGTGATTAAATGTTTGTTCATAGGTAAGCTTTCAAGCAGAAAAATTCTACCTCTTGAACTAACGTCTGCATTAAGTTGTACATTCTTTTACAATCAACATGTAATTTTGAAATTTCAATGCATTATCTCAATGATCTCACCTGGACCAAGCACTGAAATATTACTTGTCATGACTGCAAGAATCTCAACCTGCACCAACAGGAACATGGCAAATGATTTCAGCAATTTTTCCAAATTTTTTTAAATCTTGTGATTATATTTAGAAGACCAATCAAAACATATACATCAGTAATGAAGAAAGTACAACACATCTGCTTTCCACAGAAATTTCCACTGTAACTGACACAAAGTGTTTGCAAGTACTGTACTGTAAATAGCTTTTCTCTTATTTCAGCAGTACTTTCATCTTGATTCTTGTTTGTGTATTTGACCTGCTTTTGTTACCAGGTGAGGAGGAAGTATGTCAAAATTTTCAGTCTATATGCTTTCAGAAGAATAAAATAAATTAAATCCTGCATTTTTGTTAATCAAGTTGTTAGCCAATAATTTTTTTTTACATAAGGAACCTAGAAACTTTTAAATGCGTAGCTCTCATTTATATTTTGTGGTCTAAATTTTTTTGACAATTGTTATTTTTCTTCCTGCATATTTTCACGTTTTTCTTCAGATGCGTTATTTTGTTCATGTAAAATTCAATTTTTTGTCCGTAAATACTGGTATTTTATAAAGACTCCTGCTATTTAATGCTGGATGCAAAAATTAATTCCATGCACCCACCAGTTTAATTAGTGTGTGTAATAATTAATGATTCAGCAATAAAAGTGGCCACTGCATAAATTTAGTAACGTCTTGTATTCTCATCCAAAAGAGCCATTCATCTTTGGAGTAAATTTGAAGATTCCAGAAGCAATTTAGAAACGTCACAAAAAACAACCATGTAGAGTATAAATAATGGCCTATATAAGGGTAAAAAACAAACAAAAAGCAAAATTGCTTGTTAAAAGAGGCAGTATTGAACACATTAAATTTGCATTTTTTTTCAATGGTGCTCCCTGTTCATTGAGCTGCCTATGTAGCCAAATTCTGCATCACAGCAAGATGGCTGCATGTTGCCACAGGATGGGATTCTGCAAGTTGCCGAAGACAAAACTTGTGGACAGGAAGCATCAAAGCACTGCTGCTGCATTTGGCAACCTGATGGTGACTTGACAAGGATCTCACTTTTCTGGTTTGTCTGGCAGGAAAAAAAGATTGCTTATCAAACTTAACCATAAATTCATAAATCAACACTCACCAAGCTTTCACAATCAAATAGTTTAGATTCAACTTGTGCATCTGGCTCAAGGTCATCACAATATTTAGGAGGTTTGCACAATGCTGGTGGCCTGGGTGGTGCACATGGCTCTGGGATGCAACATGGTGGCATGCAGCAGCAGGGTCTTGGTTTAATATAAGGAATGCATCCACATGGTGGGATTGGACAGACTGGAGGAGTGGGTGCAGGACAAGGTGGTGGTGGGTCAGGGTAGACACACCCCTTGCAAGGACAGGCTACTGGGGTAGGGCATGTGCCAGGGCATTCTGGGGGCTTTGGGTCACATGGAGGATAGATGCAACATGGCTTGGGTGTGGGGCATGGACAGCAATTGGGTACTGGACAGCAAGGTGGGCAACAACATGTCACATTTGGGCAACAGCTGCATGGAGGACATACACCACAACAGTCATCATCCAGGGCTTTTCTGCTGCAGTCTTGGTCCTCCATCAGAACATCAAACTTCCTCTTCATTGCCATATCTTATGGTAGCTTTTTAACTTATGATGCTCCTTCAAGAAACTCCTACCCATTGATTTGGTCACAAAAACCAATATGTATCAGAAGTCATGTAGTTAATTAATTGGTTGAATAAGCAGACTAAAACAAGAAGTTCAACAAAGACATGAAAACACACTGTCTCCAATCCAGAGATGTAATTGTCAACCTTTCAATAGCTTTTAGTGGTTAGCCAGACTCTTTTCTCGGTAATGAGTCTGCACGAGATCCACTCTGGAGATTTTTCCAGGAATATGAAAAAGCACTGTAAAGGTCCATGTTTTCCTGAATTATCATTTTAAAAGTAATGTTCATAATCGTGGTCTTGGGAAAATCAAGTCCACGCTTTTCCCCTTATCCAACGTGGCGAAGTATTTGCGCATAACCTGTCTCCTTCATCAGCTGTTTGTGTTTACTGTATATGAGCCAGTGTGTGTGCGGTTAAATAGCAAGATATGGCTTATTGAATTTATTGCACGACATGTGTGCATGGTGAACGTTGTCCATTTTGCGATGTGCGCGTATCTAACTGCGAACTTACTGCGACGATATCCATCTGTTCTTCCCATCACGGATTCTTATACAGTGTATAGTTCTTATCATAAAACTCGTAATTGCGAAGTGAATCAAAACGGCAGAGATGTCGGATATCGTGGAATCTGATTTCGTCACTGACTTGCGAAAGCGCAATCGTAAATTGAAGAGTGATCGGTCGAAGAAAGAGCTCAAGGAAAACAAGAATTCGCGACAATCGCGCTCGTGTTACGGCCGTGGATTACCAAAGAAAGGTTTGCGTTATTTCGAATTGTTCGAGAGATTTCTCTATGACAACCATGTTTCTTGAAGGTGGAGCTGGAGGCAAAGGTGTTTGGGGTCGACCAGGATGGGCCGAATTGCTCAATGACGCGATTGAGATCGACGTGGACGACCCTAACTATGACGACCCGAGAGAAGAATCTGACGTGGTTTGTAATGTAATTGCGAATATCTATCGCTCGCAGAATAATTACGAAATGCAGAATAGGACTTGGGGAAGTTTACTCAATTGTAGGTGGATGTAAACGTTAGGATTGACCTATTTGAAATTTATAAGCGAAGAAATCTTGAGCTTCAATCATCGCCTGCTCATACTTCATGGTCCTCTCATTTTCTATACAGATGCCGGAAGACATAATCGATGCCTTGAATACTTCTCTCGACGATTACGAATTCGAAGATGGATTTTCCATGCTTACCCACGACGAAGGCTCTCATCAGTCGGACGAATTGGTCGACGACCCGCGCCCTTGTTGCATCTCTTGAATTGTTACCAGTGATTTTATGTCGGGTGTTCCTTAATCGCAGTCGTAACCGCAACTTTTGGTTCTCATCGTCGAGTCACAAAATATATACCGTGCTTTTTTTGTTTGTTCATCCTTAATCACGTTTGAGTCGGGAACGTGTGGCAAATGATTTTCGTATGAGCAGAAAAGTGTTGTTTTGGGTGGATCACGCGATGTCGGAGGCGGATGTGAGCAAGACGGAGGAACAGCTCATGGCTGAGCTCGAAGCTGGCACTGAAGTATCCTCCGTTGAAGCTCATCCTGATCGTAAAATCAAAAGACACACGAGAAGGCCGAGATGCGGATCCGGCGGAGACGTGGCAGAAACTGCGAATGTTCCTGCCCCGAAGCTCGAGCTGAAGTATGGGAAAAATTCCCGTCGTTCCAGGAATATCTACGGACGTGGACTCCCGAAGAAAGGTGAGGTTTTGCGGTGATAAGTGAAGCCTCGGAATCGAGTGACCATGGTGAAATCGTTGTGATGTCCTGCGCGCATTCTCGGAAAAGAGCACTCGATTTTTTGCACCACGCAGTGAAGATGTGGTCTGTTATCTAAGGTGGAGCTGGAGGAAAAGGAGTTTGGGGTCGACCAGGTTTGTCTGAACTCGCGGAAACTGAGGAGGTGGATGAGAGAGACCCGAATTACGACTCTGATTCTTTGGACATGGACGGGAATGTGAAAGTGACGACTTTGATGCCGGTGTTGAGTGTGGAGGAGTTTCGGGTTAGTTTCAATATCTTCAACACAGCCCTTTGTTGTTGAAAGATTTGATTCCGGATATTTTGTTTTTGTAGGCGTTCGCTGCGCCTATTTTCCAGGAGTATTTTCTGAACTCCGATACAGACGACGCCATTTCGTCGTTGTTGGAGGGCAACATAGCTGGGAATCGACATTCTGTGAGTATCCATGTTTTTCTTAATTCACAAATCGGAGAAAGAGGGTTACATCAGGTAATGGACGTTTCGCATAATGGATTTTTGAACACTTAGCAGAGATTGACACTAATTTACGCCTCGGATCGAGGACTGATTTATTCAAAGTGATGGTCCGTTTTGATCGTGATATTTTTGGTAAATTTGGATTGAATTAGCCATTCCGTGCATTAATTGGAACTTCAAGGGACCAGCAAAAAATAATTTGAGGTTGGGAAACAATTGCATTTTTCTTGTTTTTCTTTTCCCTGTGTCAATAAAATATTTGCAAAAAGGCCTCCAGAAATTTTGAGTTGTGGAGGTTTGAGTAGGAAAACCTTTGAGTTATTGAGGATTATTACTGCATTTTTCCAAGGAAATTCAGACAGGGATTCAAATTAAAATTGACATAGGGAGGCATTTGATGTCAAAAGGTGTTAGTTTTCAATAGTTCAAGAGTCTATATTGCTTGATTTGGTTAATGGACTTCTTGAATGAAAGACTTTTCAGTGAAATTGAGTAAGTTCACTAACTGAGGCACTTGTGAATATTATTTGACAGAAGAAGTATTTGACTTGGAGAAGTTTAATCTATTGTGGTTTTGACATCACTCACTTGACCATTTCATATTGCTTGATTTGGATAATGGACTTCTCCTTGAAAGATTTTTCATTAAAATTGATTAGGTCCATTAATTGAGTCAAATGTTGATATTATTGATGTAGGGATGTATTTGACTTGAAAAGGTTTGAGTTATTGTGGTTCTGACATCACTCAGGTGACCATTGTGTATTGCTTGATTCATTTAAAGAACTTTTTGAATAACTGAGGCACGTGTGAGTACTATTTGACTTGAAGAGGGTTGGCTTATTGTGGTTTTCTAGTTGACCATTCTATATTGCTTGATTTGGTTAATGAACTTTTTGAATGAAACATTTTTCACTAAAATGGTTAAGTCCATTAACTGAAGCACCTGGGAGTACTGAATAACAATCCCGTCCAATTTCACACACATTAAGCTTGCACATCCAATTGTTTAGTGCTATTACTTTATTAATTTTTGAACATCATTGGAAACACTCTATAGAGGCGTTATATGAATTGGAGAGTGATAAAACATTGATTATGGATATTTTGATTTTTATTTCCAGGTGGTCTCATTGATCATTGAGATTGCAATGGAGCATAAGGCTAGTCACAGAGAGCTGGCGTCCGTTTTTCTCGCGGAAGCTTATCACGTGCTCTGCTTCCAACGGGATTACGCCAAGGGTAAAAATATTCTCTTTAATTATGTAAAAAAGAGCGTCAGTTGAATAATAATTTTTCAAACGAAGAATAATTTCTTTTTTTGCTCTTCGAAAGGCGTTTTTGTCTTGAAGCAAGGATTGATACCGTTTTTCAGGGTTCGATGAATTGTTGGAGAACCTCCCGGACCTGGTTTTGGACACCCCAGATGGTTCGAAAGTGCTTGGGAAGTTTTTGGCACGAGCCATTGCAGATGACTGCCTTCCTCCTGCATATCTCAATGATTACAAGGGCAAAGTGGAGTGTGAACATGCCAGGTAAATTTCTGCTATTTTTGAAGATTTTTTATTTTTTTATTTTTCTGTATGCCATTCACGTTTTTTTTTTATATTTCGGGGCGATAAATCTTTGCAGGTAGCCAGACCTCGTTGATTTTTTCGTGGTTTGAGAAAATTGGTGTTGAAAGAATTTGCCTGTTGTGATCCAGGAATACCCTGAACACGGCCAACACGTTGCTGAGCATGAAGCACGGGCTGGCCCGACTGGACACCATTTGGGGCCAAGGCGGGGCGACGAGGCCGACCAAGTCCTTGTCCCGAGAAATCATCATGTTCCTGAAGGAGTATTTGGATTCTGGAGATGTGCACGAGGCTCATCGTTGCCTGACTGAGCTTGAAGTCCCGCATTTTCATCACGAAGTTGTCTACGAGGTCAGTTTTTGATGGAGAAATTAAGTTTTTCGAGTGTAGATGATTTTTTGGTATTTTCCTGTTATCTCTGTACCTCATTCCTAGACCGCACTACCATCCAGAAAAATCTTTAGGACAAGTTCATAATCACGACGACCTACCAGAAACTGTGAATTTTATTTTTCCGCATTCTGCTGAAACTGATTTTGGAAGGCAGCTAGGTTAGGTCAGGTTATGTTAGTTACAAATATCTTTTAATTAACATAACCTGACCTAACCGCCTCCCAAAATCAGTTTCTGCTTTCTTTGGGTTTCTGCTGAAACTGATTTTGGGAGGTGGTTAGTTGAAGTTAGGTTAGGTCAGGTTAAATTGGTCAGAGGGAAGGTACAGAGATAACAGGAAAGTACCGATTTTTTAAGTAATGGCTTGAATTTTCTTGGAAACAATGCATTGAAAATCCTCCGTGACTCAAAGGCTTTCCCCCTCAAACCTTCATAACTTGAATTTTCTGGGGGCTTTTTGACAATTATTTTATTGACAAAAAAATATCAAAGCAATGAATAATTTAACAATGTGTTTTGGAAGGAAGTGAAAAAATAATTGGGCAAATGAACCCTTGCCTTCAAGTTCAGCATCCTGTGAACTCATGAACTCATTTCAGAAGCAATTTAAAGCCCGGAATATCACCAATTGCAATTTCCTGTAATTCTTCTTTCTTTGCCATTACAAAAATGCTTGTTTCTCCTACTCGAAAGTCGAAGCCTTCATAAATCGGATATTATTTTTTTCCTGGTATGACAAATTCCGAATAAGCGAAAAAAGAAGCCTCAATTTTTAGTGTCGTGAAATGCGAAGTTTTTCCACTGAAGTTGTTGGAATTTGGCGCAAAAAGTTTGCGCCAGCTTTCTTATTTTTCGAGGTTAAAATGCCGTGAAATTACTATTATTTTGTTGTTGAGCCATTTGCTTTTTTTGGGAAGTGAAGGAATGGTTTCAATTTTTTTGCGCTTACATTTTATTGAATTAAAATCGTTTTTTGCAAGGCGGTGATCATGGCATTGGAGAGTTTGTCGGAATCGGTGGAAGACAGGCTGCTCAAGTTGCTGAAATATTTTGCAGACGCGCTCGTCATCACGCCGGAGCAGATGAAAAATGTGCGTGCCAAAAAGAAAAAAATTGTTCCTTCCAGAATGAAGCGAAAGACACTTGAACGTTTTATAATTTTATGCATTTTAGGGGTTCTTCAGAGTTTATGAAGAGATGCCAGACATTTGCTTGGACGTGCCTCCAGCGTACTCGTACTTGGAGCGGATTGTCTACAAGTGTGATAGGGAGAAGATCGTGTTGAAGGATGTGGTGACTCGGCTTCCTGCTCGGTGAGTTTTTGTTGTTGTTGCAAAATTGCCAATTTTTTAGGTATTTGAGTGAAGAGATCATAATTATAATTTTTTTGCGTGAAAAAGGAAAGACGAGTGGAAGTGTTTGAGGTTAATAGTTTCTTGAATCCAATGCTTAATGGAAGGAATTCCCTTTTGTATGTGTGTTGTTCTGCCAAATTTTTGTTTTGCAGAATGCAATTTCCCTTGAGGTTACATTATGAAAGATTCAATTTCTCCCCGTCACTCACCGAAAGATCTTAACACATGTGGATTTTCTCTCTCTAAAACAAAACTGAAGGGACCGGGAGAATTCTTTGTGGAGAACGTCTTTAACATGGAGAGTTAAACTGTGGGACCACAAAAAAATTCGGTGTGTTTAGAAAATTGCTTTAGACAAGATTGTTGTAGAGAGAGTCCACCTGTACAGCGAAATCTGTATTTTTATTTTTTTTGTTTGAAGACTTATTTTTTCTTATTTTCCAGCATATAAATTTGAATTTTAAATTGGTTAGTGTTAATTTTTAGATATTCCTGACGAGTTTGTGCGCCAAACTTTCTGAATTTCACGAATTTTATCAGCAATGAGAGGCATAATTATAATGACCTTTCTCGATTTTTGTTGGAATTTGTTTTGAATTACGGAGTTTTAACCTAAAATTTTTTGAAATTTAAACGTTTTTTTGACCCCAGAAAAATGCTGGGATTGAGACACGCTCTTTAAAGAGTGCTCTAAATTTTTTATAGCAGATTTTTGACGATTTCTCTCTATATATTTTTGTCAAATTTTGACACGCCATCATCAAGGGGATTAATTATCAAGGGGATCATCAATCAAGGGGATCATGGGGATTAATTATTTTGGACGCGAAGATTGTCGAAAATTCAAAAAATATTCTGTATGAGGCCTCGGTACTAGTCATCGGAAATGTTTTCGCGCGCGTGTCGGGTCATCGTGTTCCCATGACGTGTAACCTAATTACTTGTGATGACCTCGTGTGTGTTTGTGTCTGTGTGTGAAAATTGCAGTGGAAGGAAGAGGTTCGTGTCGGAAGGCGATGGCGGAGCACTCAAGGGATATGACTACGTGTCACCGTACGTGTGAAACGAAATATTGAGATGAAAGTTGGAGGAACCAGGCGAAGACGCTCTTGAATTATGAAGAGAAGAGAAAAAGAATTGCAAGAAGAAGAAGGAACGTGGCTTTTTGTTTCGAAAATCCCCCTGTTTTATTTTGTTCCGTTTATAATTCTCCAAGAAAATCCCTGTTTTTTTTTTGGTTTCTCCGGAAAAATTTTTTCATTTGTTGGGTTTCAGAGTTGTTCTTGCCAAGGCGCACGTGCGTCTAGTGAATTTGTGTTGCTGTGGTCCGTTGCAGAGTTTTTTCTTGCCTGGATGATGATGATACTGAATTAGAGAGTTTGTAGTGGGGTATTTCACAGTGACCTGGATGAACTGCTATTTTGTTATCAGCTGAGGTTGTTGAGGTTTGTAGTAAGTTTTTATTTTTTGTTGATTCGTCGAGATTCATCTTGGAAGAAATACTCCCCCTGGCTTATGGTTCTTGAAGGATTCAATCTGCAGCTCGCCTTTTTTTCCGTGAAGATCCTCATGATTATTGGGATGAGAGATTTGAAAGAGTGGAAGGATAATAAATTCTGCAGAATTATTTTGTGTCGTTTTGTTGATTTGGGAAACTGACGTGAATTGCATGCTCTTCTGTACTCAAGTACAGTCAACCCCCGTTAAACCGCCCCCCGATAAATCGCCACCCTCTGTTACTGCCAACTTTTCCTCCCAAACAAATCTCCCTAATTGTAAAGCCTAAGGAGACCCCTGTTAAACTGCCAACCGCCATCCGCCAACTTTTTTAAAAGAACAAACTGGATATTTGCATTGTTTTTTACCCTGATAAACCGCTGATGTTCTTTTCCTCCATCCAAGGCAATTGAATTTTAGAAGCTTATCCAAGGTGGCATGGCCAGAAAAAAAAATCACAATTCATTATTCAGGAATGAGCACTCATTGAACAAATTTGTAGATAGAAAAAGTTGTAAATTTTAGAATACAAGTAACATTGTGGTTGAAAATTTTAAATATAATTTCATTTTATGAATTTCCTGGTGAGACAGAACAGATTGACTTTGTGCTCAACTTGTATGCCAAAAATAATTCCTTCCAGCCTTTCATTGCCCCATGCTCCCCTCCACCTCAATATTTGTGTACAGAGTTTCATTCAAGAGAAATTGGAAAAATGGAAAACTCATCCACCCCTCCTTATATTAATCAAATCAATTTAAATTAACCTGCCCCCAAATAATCCAAATTTAAGTACAGTAACCCATCCT
>CAJPEX010005247.1:6275-17248 GCA_905338405.1 Notodromas monacha | reverse complement strand
CGGTTCGCGCCCGGCCAATTGCTGTGTTTGATTTATTCAACTATAAATTGCTCTAATTTGAAATTCTTGACCTTTTTGAAACTCTGCCAAAAATTCACAATCAAGGTGTAAGGCTTGATAAATTTATTTTCACATTGTAAAACCTTACAGTTCTCACGCAGATTACCATCAGTTCGCCGAACTGCTACTGCTACTACTCAGAAAGCCTGTTTCAATTAAGAAACGCAAAAACAGGATAAGTCCACAAGACAATGGATCTTCCTCAACCAGCAAAAACCCCACTCCAGAATAATTATTTCAGAATTCCAATTAGGACATGATGAGGATCTGAATGATACTCGTATAGGTGAGCTTTTCACTCCTTCGCTGAGCTTTAATTTACATGCGCATTACGCAGTATTTTCAATAAAATGCAGGCCTATCACTCATCAATAATACGAAATTATCAGCAGATCTATGTGTTGGATTCTGCCACATCTTCCGTGATGTTGCAAGAAGATATACAAGTATAAAATATTTTGAATAATGATGGAGAAATCGAAAAATTAAGTTTTTGTGAGAAATGATGATGATTTCCTTTTCGGATAAAATGTTGCGGAACTGCAACCAATTGAAGAGATAATCCCTTTTATATCATTTCACATGATGTTAAATTTTGAGCTGCGAACATTCGCAAAAAAAACCGGCGAGAGGAAAAATTTTGACAATTCGTAAACTCAAGCAGTGTGCCTTTTATCTGAGCATACTAAGGGGCATTGGGAAATTGACCCTGAAGTCTGCCAGCACTTCAATGACTTCCTCTTGCTCTCCAGCTTCTAACAATAAGCTCGTTGATAATTTCGAAATAAAAATCAGACAGCTGAGATATTTTTCTGAACGACGGGAAATTTGATGACATCATTCCTGCCAATAGTGTTGGGTACCAAAGTGACGCAGCTCCAGCATCCGGCTACAAACCAGACAAGAAAACTTGTTAAATTTTGGAGGCCAGTGATCCTGCAAAAATCCCTTTTTGGGAGACTGTATCACTGAGCCTCACTCAAGGACCAGAAGTGGTCATCATCACTTCTTTGATTTTCCTGAAATTGGCCAATGCTGAGCCAGGAAGAAATCACCTGATTTCTTTCAGAACCAGTCCAAGCACCTGGGTATAAATACCTTCATTCCTCTTTGAGAGAAGTCAGAATCTAGTGTTATAGGGCCTATTAAGTTGTATTACCTCATTCTGAGCTAGCCAACCAATCTTACAATTAACTCTGCCATTACAACCATTCAATTAACAGCCAATTGATGATCTGGGCAATGAGAATGAACTCCTCTGAAAAGAGTTTGATTTCTTATTCAAAACTTGCATTCTGATGGCTGCACAATTCAATTCCTTNACTTGCATTCTGATGGCTGCACAATTCAATTCCTTTGTCTGGGATCCAATGGACCCATGACAGATAGGAATAGCGTGCCTCTGTTTGGCATTGAATAGAATGAAAATGAGACTCAAGCAGCACTTATTCTCAATAAAAATTTTCAGGACTGAGACACATAGAGAGAGATATATATATTGTATGTACATGATGTACAGTACACCTAGGCCTCATCATCTGCACAATTTGACTTAAGAAGGCACTTTCAACCAGAAGAAGAGTATACCAAAACATCTGGACAGGACATCAAGTATATAGACACATTCTTTGCAAATAGCAGGCAGTATTTCTCAGAAGACCAAATGTAATGGTGGCTTGAAAAAATGTAGAGGGTAAAAAAAAAGGACAGCAAAACACACACGCAGGCAGAGTTTGAAGGAGGCATTTCCAAATCCTTTCAAGAGTTGACACTTTTCCCGTTACCTGGGAAAACAGTTTCTGTTGATTTCTATATTAGCTCAAAAATCACTGACAGTCTTTTTATTTTCAGTAGAGTTTATATAGAGTTCTGCTCCTCAATGCATCCCTATAGTGGGACTGAATCTTTTAAAGCTGCATTTTGGAAAAAATTTAGTAGATTAAAAAATTAATCTTGTCACGAATCTCGTCAGAACGAATTCCCAGAAGTTTCTTACTTCCCTCACGGAGGAAATGTAATAAAATAGTTTTTATAACAAACTAATTTTTCCTCCATAATCTGATGAGTGTTAATAATAAAAAGAAGGCTTCTCAAGAACCAGAAACACAGAGCAAGAAATACTCTTTCAAAAATATTCTGCACACTTCTTAAGCACAGATTAATGACCTCAGACAGAACAAAAGGCATACAAAAGAAAATGATAAAAGAAAACTGCACATTGTTTTGCTGATTAGATCAGTATTTCTTTGATGCTTCTGCACCAAAATAAAATATAAAATTAACTGGAGCAAGAGACGGAAAAAGCCATGGTAGCCAATGCATTAATTAAATTCAAAACATTCACCAACAACCAAAAAATTTTTCATTGTTGATATGTCTTGGAAAAAAGCATAGCTATTTCTATGAGCATGAATTGAAAAAATGAGTTATTGTACATATTATAGTACTGTAATCTAACTTTTCCAATGCATGATCATTTTGTTTGCTTTTCAGGGTTTATTTATTCCATTAACTTTGTACTGCAGTATCATAGTGTGCTAGCTTTTTGCATTTCAGATTCCTTTAATTGCCAAACGAGCAGATTCTGTGTACAGTAGTTTTCTACTGCTGCATGTCACTTATTTTCTGTGTTTTAAACTTAAGAAACACATTTTCCTTGAATGTGCGGTAGGTTTTTTTTTTTTTGCCTAATCATGAGAAGGACATTCAAGATGTTCCCATTGCTGGATTATGCAACTTATATGTGGAAAAATGTGATCTGATATGTATATTATATACAGTATGCAGAAGCATGTGGACGACACAACGGTCTGAGAAGTAATTATTTCTGCACTGTATAAGTACCATGGGAAATACAGTAACCGGAAAAGTGATACAGTTCCCCAGGAAAAAAGTGTAAAATTTTTAGTACATACGTTTTATTTCGCAAGGTACACGAAAAGGTAACGCAAAACCAACCAGCATCATGTACGGTATCAATGATCTTAAAAACGGAAAGGCTTATCATCTCATGCTGGTCTCTCTTCCATGCAGCATTAATTGGCTGCGTTTTAATAACATAAAAATGGATTAATTAAAGTGACCCGACGATGGGCTTTCTTTCACAGCAACAGCAGCAGCAGGTCAACGATCCGTAAGTATGTCGGGCGGATCGACTTTCATTACCTCAGTGTCTGTACTCTGGTCCTGATACAAACTGAAGATATCCTCAAAAATATGAAGGAAGTACCGACAAGAAAATATATAATACGGGTGGATGAGAAACTCAATAAAACACATACAGTGGAATCTCTTTTCAAAATAATTCCAGCAAAGATGGAACTTACTCATAACAAGATCCATACATGCTTCTTTCAGTATACTGAGGACTGAAAACTCGTGGGAAACAGGTAATGCAGTAGATGCTTTGAAGTACCTGCACTTCCAAAACAGACATGTGAAGAATTGCCATCATTTGTATGTTGCAGAAGTAAATTCATTCATGCTATAAAGGAAATAGGTTTTTGAAGTCACTGCTTATGCCAGAAGCTTGTGCACCAGTGAGATGAACATTTTGGGAGAGGGTTTTCCAGATTCTTATTGCTGAAGAAAAAGGTAGGTTTTGGAAAAGTGAGAATATCTCAAGATCTGTCAGTTATGGATCAATTTTTACATGATCAAAGAAAAGTTATGAAACATCTTCACTTCAGTCTAAGACTGTGTTCATTTTTCTAAGTCTAAAACTGGCAGAGTTATGTTTTTTTGTTGTACATCAGGAATTGCACAATACACAAAGCATTTTTTTTGTTTGGTGCTTTTATTTGTTTGAGAAGAAAGTGTATGTTTTACCAGCAACATTTTATTTGCTGATTGACTGTGTGATTTTTTCTTTTGAGAAACCCGTGATGAGACAATAACAGTCCTCTTATAACATCCAAGGAGTGAGGATGCTCCAGATTTATTTATTCTTTATGCCTTTAATGTATTGTATAGTCTCTGTACTTCAAATTAAAATTGCTTCGGAGGCTGTGTAATAGCCTCAGTTTTCAGATTTGTCTTGCATCTGGATGCATTTTTAGTAGCTTAAAATATGAAGTATTTATACGCTTATGTAGATGAAATAGTAGAGAAATTCAAAAGATAAAATAAAATTATCTTATTTCAGACATTCTTTTAACCCTTTCGGATGGCGGTGGGTTGAATTCCATCCTACAGTGGTACTGGGAAATTGATGCACACTTGGGCATTTTCAGTTTGCCCAATGGTCACCAAAACAAAGAGATGACTGAGCAGTCAAAGTCTGGGAAAATCCAGGGAAGATAACCCAGTGTGTCAGACATTCATCAATTCCATAATCCTATGAAAAGAATGTGAAAAAATGGCACACAGCAGCCAATGTTTAGAAACATTGCTCAGCCACAAAAGATAATCAGGACTTTTCCAAATTTAATCCCTCTTGATTATCCATGCTTTTTCCTTTTTGTATGCTCTAACTGTGATACAAAATTTTGCAAATACTTTACTGTAAATCCTAGAATCACTGCCCAAGGGCTGATATCTTTAAATTTTCTAAAAATACGCTGCATGAAATTTACCAGATTAAAATGGGCTGCAACAAGAAGACACATTTTCAAGAGCATTTCTTTATTGAGAACTGTATATAACCTTAAATCAAGCAATATTTTCCCAACATGTTTTCATTTGAATTTAAATAGCCATTTATAAATTCTAAAATGAAGCTGAATACTTTCTGATGAAAGCTTTATACTTTCTGGAGTGCTGCAGCTTCTGTGCAGCAAGAAAAAGACTGGCATTTATATTTTCGAAACTTTTCAATTGTCCACAAGTTATTGGGGCTTCCATTATATAGTGTGCCAATTATTAACACCTGCAATGTTCCATAACAAATGACCTATGCAAAAATGTATTACACTCATCAGATTATGGAGGAAAAATTAGTTTGTTATAAAAACTATTTTATTACATTTCCTCCGTGAGGGAAGTAAGAAACTTCTGGGAATTCGTTCTGACGAGATTCGTGACGAGTTTACTGCATGCTGAAAAAACCAATCTGAAAAATTTCGGACGTTCAACGCATTTTTTCGACTATTCCTTATATTCTTTCTTCTTCTTTTTATTACTTTCAGATCTTGGTGGTGCTTTCCATGATGGCATACTGGGCATTTACTGCTTACGGAGTCACCCTGTTGCAGGAAGGAGCAAGCACTGCTGGAATGGTTGCGGATTCTTCAGATTACGCCACATTTTTCCACAAGGAAAGCCACGATTTCATGGACTTCGCGGTCAGAGTTCCGGTGAGAATAACCCATCGCTGCTGTCTTCATTCCTTTTGCGCATAAATCCAGCCAAAGCTGATGTTTCCCCTTTTCAAACATGCCTCGAACAATGCGTCATTTACCTTTCGGCGCATCGAACTATTGCATCACACTGCCAAAAATATTTCTTTCTCATCCTCTTCAGCCTTTCTATAACTTTCCGCACCGGAACCGTACGAGAATTATTAAAGTTGTGCAAGATACCTAATTTCAGAGAAAGGAAGAAAAACGCGGAAGTTTCACTTCGCAAAGATTTTAATTTGAAGAGGCTCTTTGCTGGAGAGTTTTGCAACATATTTTCTTGTAAAATCCGTGTAATAGTCGCGTTCTCCAAGAGAGATTATATGGCAGAGAAATGTGCGACCTGAAAGACAAGCATGAGAATTGGACCCCAAGATGTGGACGTAATTGATGCTTGGACTTTGTCCCTATGTCGGAATGTCTATACATGTTGAATCGCATTTTCTGATCAACTTCAACGGGAAGATATCCAATTGATTTTCAGCTGTTTCTAAAAAATTTAGAAGAAGGTCCCGAAAATGAATTCATTTTCTCTCAAGTTCAAGATATACAGAAAATGCAGTGCGTCTTTTATTCCGGGACACAGTTTCCCCCCGAAATTCCTAACTTACACAACAATCAATGAGGTGTGTCGCATTATGAATGATCATTTGAATCTCGATGAGCTAGTGACGGCGGGCACACTTCTATATTTTTCCTGCTATCATTTTTTGATCATCATTGAATAACAAACTGGCAGATTTGCATCTGCGCACGTTTGACCATTTGGGAACAGGTGTATACAGAAAAACTCCAATCATCATGTCTCAATCCACAAGCAGTTGATGGTAACCGCAATTCTGATGTACGCGTAAATCAGTACTTGATTGTTTTCTGCTGATAAGTTTTATCGCGCAGAGAAGATGAGGTATAGAATTCCCTCCACAAGATGCTCAACTCAAACATTATATAGATCTCGGTTCTTCATTTATCTTTTCTTTTATATACATTCCTTATTGTTCCCTCTCATGATTGGAATAAGAACAGAAGTTCACAATTCGCTTTCTGTAGCACTCATGATGCTCTTGAAAATAACTTGAGAGGCATAATAATAAGTGCGTTCGTTCCATTTTATACATAAATATACCAACAAAAAGAAGAAATGGTGGATAGAAAGATAGAAAACATTATTGTGCTTGTATGTATTCAGTGTTCACAACTTCTAATTCAAAGAAGAACAAAGAGAAAGGTGGAATTTTCGCATGCAGCAGAGTTCAACATTTTCTCAGTCAGCAACTTTGGTTTCAATAAGACAGCACATACTTATTATTTTGGATTATTCTCCATCAGCTAGCATTTGACTGTCTCATTGTCGGACAAAATATTCATGAAATTATATTGTAATCCTCATCATCATACTGCATTCTTGAAATGCTGTTCACAGAGTTTGTGACATACAGTGAGACCCCCACATGCAGACACCGTTGACATGCAGACAATTTGACATATGAACACTTGTTTTCCCATAAAAAAATTAATAAACCTGCATATATATTCAAGAGCTTCCTTTTCTGGCCTTATCTAGATGTTTACCCATGCTTTAAACACTGTGAACACATAAATTCAACAGTCAATGACGATAAACAGCATTTTAAGAAACAGATATTTCCAACCCTAAAATTGATGTAAGAAAAGTTCTTGGGGATTTCTCTCACCAATTAACTATACATTTAGCTGATTTTAAAAAATTACTTCCAGCATAGCAGGTCTTCCTTCTCTCTTTTTTGCTTGAATGTTATTTTTACAGAGAATGCCAACATTACTATGTACTGTACAGAGGTATTGGTATTCAATTCCCTAAATTTCCACATTGTGTTGAAATAGTTTGATTGAATCAGTTTAAATTGGGAGACAATTTTTATTTTCATGGAAGTATGGTGAGTATTTTGTCCATAAAACACCAACTAAAAATTATATAATGCAAGTCTAAGGGAAAATTAGACTCAACTCAGGGACATTTCAACTTAGGGACACTCTTGATGGACCAATTTTGTCCACATCTCAGGGTATCACTGTAATAGTATTTTTTTAACCAAAACTCATGCCAAATGGTGTTTGGAATTCGTTAGAAACGCTTTACTGATGCTTAACAACTGTAGTAAGCTTTTTTGGAACATCTCACCTTACATTATCTGTGCTTAGAATTGTTTAGAAAATCTCAAAGTCCACAAAAAGTACTAGTCTTTACTACTTATGCAAAGTAAATGCTGTTTATCGTCATTGACTGTTGAATTTATGTGTTCACAGTGTTTAAAGCATGGGTAAACATCTAGATAAGGCCAGAAAAGGAAGCTCTTGAATATATATGCAGGTTTATTATTTTGTTTATTTTACCAGCCAATGATTTCGAAAATCTCATTACATCAAATTTCCTCTGAAGTCCCCACATGTTTATCGTTACAGTATTTTTTGAATAAGTTCGTCATTTCGCTTCATCTTTCACGTATTTACAGGTGGTTCTGATCGGAAACTTGGACTACTCTGATCCGGAAGTTCAGGGTGAAGTGGAGAGAATCACGAGTTTGATAGAAGGGAGCAACCCGAACATTGCCGACGATTTGTACACGGATTCCTGGCTGAGGGCATTCTTGCAATTCCTTGAACGCGACGGGGCAGACAAAGATTTCAACGTTCACGGCATAAAAAATTTCACTCACGTTTTGCAAAAGGTAAACATTTGCTCTTCTTACCAACTTTTCAGGCCCTGAATGGATGCTTTTGATTTTTAGCCAGCCAAACATCAATTATACTTCACACGTGGACTTGCATGTCTCTATATATACAACAATCTTGTCTAAAACAATTTTCTCTGTACAGTGTACAACGAACTTTTTCTGATCCCGTTATATTATGGCGCAGGGTTCTTTTCCCACGCTGCAATAGGGACATTCTCTCTGAAATGAATTTTTTTGGGTCCCTTGAATTTCTTTGCATATATTGTACGGTCGAACCCCGTTAATAGTCGAACCCCGTTAATACGCCCCCAATAAAGTGCCACCCTCAGCAACTGCCAAAAATTTTGAATGAAACAAATCTCCTCTCTGTGTTAAAGTCTATGGAAAACTTTGATAAGACGCCAACTGCCATCCACCAGCATTATTGATGAAACAAAAGTGCTGTTTCCAATTACTTTTGTCTTTGTTACAACGCCAACATTGGGGTAGAATTATAATTTCTGCCAAGGATCTTGTATTTGTACGAAAAATAATAATAATGATCATTTGGTTGTAAATTATATTGACCTAATCTTAAAATTTGAATACAGTAAATTGATGCAGCAAAATTTATTTTCTGAAAGAGTAATCCATTGATCACAGCAATACTCTTTGGAAAATTACTGAAGTTTCCTATATAACCTGTCTCTCTATATGACTTTTGGAGGAAAATCAAGTATTTTTGATCAAATAATTAAAATTAAATATTTGATAAACCGCCAACCTCTTTAAACCGCCAAAATTGCTCTGGACAAATGGTGGCGTCTTATTGGGGTTTGACTGTACTGTATAGAGACAGTCCACCTGCTGCATGATGATCTGGCCAACAGATTGAATGGTCACAAATTAATTAATGTGGATGTTTTTTGTTTTTTGTTTGTGGCTCAAAAACAAATCAGGAGTACCTCGCCAGCGACCCTACGAACGTGTTTTCTCGAGACATTTCGTACGATGACGACGGCAACATCCAGGCTTCAAGATTCGTGTTTCAAGTGCAGAATTTGAAAACGATCGACGATTTCCGGTTCATCATGATGTCCTTCAGGCATTTATTCTCGACCGAGCTGAAGGACTATAACATAACGTCCTACCATCCATTGTATCGTCTCGGAGAACAGGCGAGTATTATTGGCTTCCTTCTATTCTCTTTTTGGCAGTCCTAAGACGAGACATGGAAAGAAAAAGGGGGAAAATACGGATTGTCATTTCAATTTTTTGGACTACACATGATCACCTGAAGCAAATGGGTACACCGTACAAAAAGTACATACACGGGATAGAACAAAAGAGGAATACATACAAATCTTCGAACAATTTCAAATGCCGAAAATTTTGACGCATGAAATTCATGAATGCCAACTGATGAACGCTGATAAAAACTGTTTCGAAAAGTCTCATTTCTTCTGTGGGACCGTAACTCTTGAGTAATTCAAGTATATGACCATGCAGCGAATAAAAAATTAATCTTCAGAATAATGTAAATGTACGTAACACAGTGAGAGCTCTTTAACTTGAACCAATAAGTCAGAAACGCCTTGAACTCGAAATGTTGTACCTGTTCAAAGTCCCATTAAAACAATGTTAAACTGAAACTCCTTAACTCAAAATGTTTCAACTGCGAACTTCCTTCACGTACAATTTTTGAAGACAACGAACGCAGGAAAATCAAACGATAATGCTTTGAATTTTGAAGATGAGAAACTTCAATTGGTCCATGAAATCTTGGCTGGTGGTTCTGCAGCATCCTACCATAGACTTATTTATAATGCAGTTTCCCGTGGTACCACAGGAAACTGCATTTATAAATATTGAGAAGACATTATAAATAAGTCTATGGTAGGATGCTGCAGAGCCACTAACCAAGATTTCATGGACCAATTGAACCTCTCTTTTAGTCTTAGTAGTCTTTAATTTGTCATGGTAAATCAGATGTTCTCTTTAACCTAGCAGACGACGCTCCGAGCAGCCGCGTCGTCTCTCGCCGCGTCACGCCTTGCTGCGTGCCGCCTTGCCGAGTCACGCGCCGAGGGTTACGCAACCCTCTCTCGAATGAGGTCAGATCCGGGTCTGACCATGTTTGCGAAATACTGGCCGTCCGAATCTATATATTCGTTTGCTTTTACTTTGTCGCGCGCTCATTGCTGTTCAGACGCTTGTCCTAAACGTACTTGCTGTTGAATACGAAATAAAGCTGTAATACATTTTGTACTTGAGGAGTTTATTGAATTACCGAACCCGGCAACAGGAATAAGAAAATCTCCTCACAATAAATTGTCTGAGTTGGTTAAGTTAAGGCTTGTGACGGTAAGTCATACAATCAAAGTTTTAGAGACGTTTAAGCTGAGAGATTGTAAACCATCAATTTAACTAATTTAGACAACAGATTTGGCGCAGCCGGATTTTCCTTTTTTGTCCCGGGTGAGTACACTTAGCAGTAAAGCAACGCCTGTTCGAAGAAAACAGAGCTCAAGTGAAAAAGTTTGCGACTCAGAAGTGACTCAGAAGAGCAAAAATCCGAGAACAAGTCCCGGTGACGTGTTCTTTTAGATTTTGACTAAGTGCTCTAGGTAAATTCAAAAGTGCAGTGAATATTTTGCCAGCATGAATACGAGTGTTAGAGTATCGGCACTGGATATCTCGAAGGTTATGGACACGACGGAAGAACTAAATCGTCGGTTTATCAACTTGCCCCCTAAAGAACAAGCTGAAGTGGCTAAACGCCGTCAGCGCGAGTGCGAAGAAGAAATAGCAAAATTAGAAGCTGAATTAACGAACGCTGCCAAACCTCCCTCTGCCGAAAGGCGAACAGCTGTAAATGCTCGTT
>CAJPEX010005245.1:0-17255 GCA_905338405.1 Notodromas monacha | reverse complement strand
CAATAAGTCGGATGGGAATTCAGTGATTAACAACAAGACGGAAGGGAATTCAACGATCAACAAGTCGGATGGCCTCCTCAATGTTCCCACCAAGTGGTAATAATGTATGTGTGGAGATGCTCGCCCATATGCCGGGAAATTTTACAATCTAAAAACACAATATAAAATAAATCGCATTTCCACTTGAGCGTTTTCTTCTGACTCTAAAATTTAAACAAATACACCTGTGCGTGAATCTTGCATATACATACGACATCCTTGCATGGATGATAAACCAACTTTCCAGACAGAATTTTCCACAAGTGCTTCCACAATGATGCAATTAGCAAACCCAGCCAGAAATAGATACATTTTGAGCTTGAATGCTGCGATTTTGAATTTGCCCGAATCAGATTTTTGATTTGGTAAGATCTTCAGCAAATAGATAGAGGCACGCTTAGAGTCTTCATATCGATCCGACGATGGTTCGTAAGTTTCGGACTCAGGAATATACCAATGGCGAAACGTCTGCACCATTCTTTGCACATAAAAGGTGAAATGAAATAAATACATAAAAATACTAGAATAAATTCCAAATAATGTTAAAAAAAACACGTACCGAGCACCCTTCTGTACCATGTAAACACACTCATATTTTTCCACTCACATGGATTCATACTCGAAGAAAATTCGGGAGATCGACGATCTCATCAGGATCAAAGAAGCGATTGTTCGGCTCTGGTTTCCTCAAAGACTATCAACCAGGGATAGCATCGTTGGGAGATTCAAATCATGCTAGCACCAACAGATCTTCTCGGCGTAACATGATCATCAACTTCCGCCGGTTTTGACTTGCCAGTTCTCCGTGAACAGAATCACACTACAAACCATCATAATTGTAATGCTTCAGATTTATCAATTCACAACAGATAGTTTCATGCTCACTCGTGATCACGCAATGGTGGAACCGTTTGCAGAAGGAAATCGTCCGTCTCCAACAGAAATGCCCTTTCGGCTTCCATAAAAGTTTCCAAAATTTCAACTCTGGTGATAGCGAACTGCTTTAGCGGCGCAAGAAGAGGACGTCGGGAACGACCCGATACTCATTTGGATGCCGGGTTTGCATTCTTTGACATAGTTGGAAGAAAGCATCCAGTTTTCATATCCCACCAACCACCTTCCTCCATTTGAGTTACAGTAATTATATCGCTTTCTCTGAAGATAACTGCAATGAACAAATATTTAGCATAAGGCCAAAATAAGCAGAAATGTTCAGGGGAGTGGTCGGAATATTGGACAACTCCGGAAATTCTGCCACATTTTATTACGCAGGAAACAATGGGGAGAAATCTTACAAGCACACAGAACACGGACTCAAGGGCATCACTTTCACAAGCAAAATATATGGGTTCTATTAAATTCGAAATCAGGAAGATGGAGCTCGTAAAACTAGAACTGAAGGACGAGTCTTGAGTGTACACCAACTTCAAGCAACCCGAGGAAACAACAGGCGAAAAGGTGAGTGCCGCGCGCTCTACGTTGGCGTGCAGCGCGCAGCTATGCGCGGCAGATGCATACCAACTGCATGTCGCACGTCATACATTATGACATAGGTGTCGCTCTAATTCACACGTCGACATAATTTTCATTCATACAATACTTATTGCAGCAGTTTTAAGTTTTATCAAAATATTCATTAAAGCTTTATTTACAGTATTTATTTTAGGCATATTTCTTTTTAAAATATTTATGATACAGTATTACAGTATGTTCATTTGTGAAAATGTCTAATGCACGTTGGATCACATGTTCCCACAATTTCAAGGGAAATATTCACAATCTTTTCTGTTGAGGGAAAAGTTCTGTGAACATTTAGTTAAAGTCGATTTTTCTTTCTAGGCAACGGAAATAACTGCACAGAAGAAAGCCGGTACAGAATCTACCCTTTTGAAATTAAAGGAGCCCAGAAGGAAAAAAAATAACAAAGACATTATTATTAATATGTACACCTAACAGCAAAACGTTACTAAATTTTGTGCTGAAATTGTCTGTTTTAAGATCATTCAAGTTAAATTTGAGATGTTGGATTTCATTCTTAGATTTCTAATTTGTCTTGTAACTCTTGAAGAGATAATTTAAAACTCATATGTGAGATAGGAAAGAAAAACAAAATATATCTCTCACTTGATAAGTGATTTGTTTGCTGAAGAATATGTGGTATTTCAATAAATAGATGCGGCATGATTTGAAACAAAAACAAATGCATTTTATTCCTTGGTACAAAATCACTCAATAAAAAAATCACACATTTTGCAATGCTCAATATATATAACTGTGCTGCAACTGATTTTCTGTTTGGTCAATTTCAAGGATATATCCTCATGATTTTCTTTGTATATTCCTGCTCACCTTCTGTCCTTGGAATTGATCATCATCAACATTTGCAAAGGCTGCAAGCATGCCATGAAAAACCTTCTTCTCTTCTGGCAGCAAAACACTTACTTTAAATAAAAGAGTTACAAAGAACATCTCAAGTGCACTGTAAATCCCATACAATGAGTAAAAATGAAAAATTTGGAATGCTTTTCAACTTTTTCCATGTGTGGAATTCCAAAAAGTTCCTGAGAAACTTTTGAGACTCAGACCTATAAGGCTGCACAGATAACTTGAAAGCCTTAGGATTCCTGATCATTTTGATGAGTGGCTTGAGTCTGGCCTCAATCCGCTTGTTTGTGATGTATTGGGAGTATGTTGAAGTCCAACAGTAGGCAATCATGGCTGAAATAAGAAAGAAACTTAATAATTTTGAGAAACCTCTCTGAAAATATGATATTTTTGAATCTTCCAAACTTTTCACAGTAGTTGAAGGACAAGACTAAACATTTTTTCAGTGATAAATACAGTAATGTGACTGAAATAACCATCAAAGAGTTCAAGAGGCAGAATTCTTGATCTATTGGTATTTGTGTCAAGTTATTGATACTGTATATGCATATAAAATATAAATGGAGTTAATTTTTCAAATTAAATCTTTAGAGTACCACAATTCATTGAATATTTATTGTGTGACATGTGCAAGAATGATTTAGTATTCTGACATGAAGTAAGAATGCCTTAGCATTTACCAAATTTTATGAGTGGTATTTGTTAATGTAAATATGTCTTCAATGCTATACTTCAGAACAAGGAAATAACTCCAAGACTATATAAGGGCATTAGCTATTACAAGTTATTTGTTAGGATAATTTTTGGCTTTTTCATGCAGATCTGATGTCAACAGTGGTGAGGAAAAAATATGACTGAATTCATGCGTGACAGCTGACCTTAAAACTTTAATTTGTTTTGGAAATACAGGTGGTACCTCAAAATTTGACATCCCTCAATTCTACTGTCCTGCAATTTGATGGTTGAATTTGCTAAAATGTTGACTTGCAATTTGACCTCTTGCCCTGCAATTTGATCTCCAGAGAGACTCGAAATGCCAAATTTGATGCAGAAAACATCAAATCTGACATTGTCTGTCAATCTGACTGTTTAAAAATTCAACCCTTACCCAGCAATAGATCAGGGATAAATTGTGAGGCACCACCTGTACAGCAGTCAGCCCCTGCACAATGGACTGAATTTCTGTAACAGACTAGTTTGTTGTGTGAAAAGTCTGCCATGCAAATTCAAATTCTGTATTAAATAATTAAAATTTTTACTATTTACCATTAATTCAAACCAACAGAAGTCTGTTATGCAGATTTAGTACATTTTGCAGGACAGAAAACAGTCTTTTGTACAAAAGTCTGCTGTGTGGGAGGTTTGTTCTGCAGGGGTCAACTGTATCCCTTGCAGAGCATGGACCAAATGGAAGTTTCACAGTCACATACTGTTGCTGAAAAAGAAGCATTTGGCAGATGTTCACGTACAACAACTGGATATTTAGGCGATTCAGCATCAAATGCAGGTGAACCTCAATAATTCAAACTTCCCTAAATCAAATACTTACATTTTTGTCAAATTTAATATCAAATTTTTCAGGTCCCCAACTGAATTTTCTTAGGAACAATACATTAAAAACCTTCCAAAGTCAAAAGTTTTTCTCCTGAAACCTCCATAAGTTAAATTTTCTGTGGCCTGTTGGCCATTATTTTCTTGACCCAAGAGAGAAAACAAAGCAATAAAAACAGAAATTTATGTGTTTTAAAGGAAGTGAAAGATTTGGGCAAATGAACTCCTGCCTCCAAGTTCAGCAGCCTTGCAACTCATTTAAGATGCCATTGAAGCCCCAGGATATCACCAGTCAAATTTTTTAAAAGTTTCCGTGAAAAAAGAGCTTTGTATTGTAGTTCAAACCTATATAATTAAAAGCCTCCCTAAGTCAAATTTTTTGCTGGTTCCTTGAAATTTGACTTGGAGAGGATTGACTGTAGAATGTGTAAAAAACTATTATACTTCATGCTGATTTTTTATGATAACACAAGTAAATGTTTTGGTACTAATAAGAACTAAAACGCAATAATGACTGCCTGCTTGAATATTCATGAAGCTGCACTTTATTTTTGGTTGCATCTTTGTGGTCAAATGATTTTCTTTGTATGATCTCCATCATCTGATCCTTTATCCAACTCATACATGTAACTTCATTTTCTAAGTTTTGTAAAGGAAATTGAAGGAACATGTTTTGAAGCAGGAATTTATGTTTTGCACAATCATTTTTACAAATGCAGTTTTCATAATTTTTTCAATTTCAGCAAGAAAGTAAAGTGATTCCTCATTCCATTGCATCTCTGGAAAAAGGTTTTTCTCATTAATATTTAAATTGGCTTGCTGATTTTGTTTCATTTTTTAAAAATTATTGTTCATATTATGTAGTCTTCAAGAATTGAATGATGACTCTTGCAGGTGCATGAAAATTTTACCCACTGCGCAGTTTCCCTCTTTTCACAATCACTAACTTGCTTTTATAGAATTATAAATTTTTGTTGGATTTCTCCAGGCGTATATCTGCTCAACGTTGTTACTCAACATGCATATGAATTAATGAATCTCACCGAGAATCACCCAATAAAGTCCACAAAGACTGCCCCAGAACGAGGACTCGTCCTCAGTATTGGCTGAGCTGGCAACCCAATAAATATTGTAGAACCCGAACCCTACGCCAACCACCAGAAGCAACATGTTCTTGACCATCCAGGGCATCAGTAACTTGTTCTTGTCCTGCATATATAAGGCAAAAGAACAAACACCACTTACGCATTCAAAATCAAAAATTGATGCCAATGGTTTCATAAGTGGTGATCATAAATTATTTCACCAAATATATGCACAAGGGGTCTAACAAAAGTTCTCAGAATATAAAAATTGAAATGGCATAGGATTGAGCTGAAAAGCAATTATTAATCAGAAAAAAGCATCTTTGGAGCAAGAAAAAGAATGCTGCCCTGTTAATTGGACATACAGTACAGTAGTTTTCAGAGAGTTTTTGAAAAAGTCAACATATTGCAGCTTTCTGCTTTTTACATCTCTTACAACTATTTTTTTGAAATTCTTTTGGAAGATATGGATGAGGCAACCCCTGAAATTATTGGCATGTCAATTTCAAGAATTATGAATGAGATCCTGAGCTACATCAAATATATATATATGCAAAGGGGTTGCCTCATCTATTTAGTGAAGAAAATAAAGCTGCCAGGGTGATTTTTGCAACAAAAAAACATTGCAAAAATATGTCAATTGAGTGCCAAGGGATGTTTTTTTTATGAGAAATGCAAATACCCATTTAGTGCCATTGTTTCTCCTACTGGCACATTTTGGGGCAGTTTTCAGGGAACCACTTTTATAAATCCAGGCTTGACTTTAATTTCTTTTCAGTAGCTCATATGCCCTTCAAATGAAAAGCCTTTTAATTCCAAATACCAATTTTTGCAACAACAACAAAAAACATTTCAAAAATATGTCAACTGAGTGCCAAAGAATGTTTGTTATGAGGAATGCAAATGCCCATCTAGTGTCATTGTTTCTCCTGGCACATTTTGGGGCAGTTTTCAGGGAACCACTTATATAAATCAAGGGTTGACTTTGATACTTTAATTGCTTTTCAGTAGCTCATGCCCTTCAAATGAAAAGCCTTTTAATTCCAAGTACCCTTTGAAATGATATCTTGAGAACTTTTGTCAGAACCTTGGTATTGATGAAGCACACACCAGTACCAGAAAAAAAAACTCACAAAATAAGCACCATAGGCCAACAGCACGGAGACGATCAGATTTATGAATGAGGACGTGATTGCGGAAATGAGACCAGCGTTCCAAACTGCAATAATTCAGGTGCATGCATAATAGAAATGTGTACAGGGAAAAGCAGATTGATTTTCCAGTATTTTGATGATTTCAAGAGAAACCCTTTTTTTTCCTAAATTGCTCACTGACCTCCTTTTGTGATGGAGTAGAAATCCCGGGCTTGTTGAGCAATGAGCAGCGTTTTCTGCTCATTTTTGGTGTGCACCAGGTGGAGCCAATAAGATGCAGCACTGATCACCACAATGCAAAATGTCTGCAATTTTGGAAAAAAGATGCATTGCCATCAGAAAATGCAGGTGGCTACAATCATCTGGCAACAAAAATATTCAAGTGGAGTGCTGATCAAGGGAACAGAATTGCTGCAAATGAGAAAGTCCACTTGTATACTGAACAATTTCTAAACTCCTCATGACTTATAAATATTGATTCCTTCAATTGGGTATAAACTTGGAAAATGAATAAATTGACAATACAGTGATACCCCAGGATTCAGATGTAATTGGTGCATCAAGAGTGTCCTGATGTCAGAATTTCCCAAAGTCCAGTCTCAATTTCCCTTAGACTCCAATGCTAGTGTATTCCCCAACAAATGCAAGTAAGTACCATTCTTCCATAAATTCTACTGATTGATTCAAAAGGAAGATTTGGTTACTGGTAAGTCAAGGTATTCACACATTGTGAAAATGTTCTATTCATTTTTGTTTTGGCAAAATTGGATGGTCTCCTGGTTCAAATTATACTTTGCAGAGCTTTTAAACATTTTGAAGGCTAGCACAGGATGGTTCAAATATGGTGTTTTGCACTGATTTACTGACACATTTTTGCCAAGACATTAGTTCAGGTCTGTACTTCATCATCAACTTTAAATCAAATATGTGTAATAAGGTCCAAGGTTGTATGGAATCAAAAATTGCTCTTCTCCAAGCAATCAAAAGTACTACAGTATTTATGGAGGAAGAGCATCCAGAATAAGTTTGAATGAACAGGGAATATTCTAGCAAAATATTGAGACACTCTTCTTACTAACCCATTACAGGTATAAAAATGAAGTTCCTTAGACTGGTGATTTTCACAATTACATCTGGGCTTAAGGAAATACAACTAGGCAATCACAATAGTTGAACTACTAAATTATAAATGCTATCCTACATGGTGTCCTTTTTTGGGATTTGAAATGAATTTATGTCTTCTTTAATGGTATATTTAAGTCATACAACATTCAGTCCAACAAGAGAAAAAAATCTATTTACAGAAGATTTTTCTTCATGGCAAAGTATTCTTAAACACTGATTATGCAGTGCTCCTCTTTTAATACAGGGTTATATATTTTCTCATCTTCAGCATAACCAAGGGATGAAAAGGCAGAAAAAGAAAACTTTCAACAAGAGGTATTCCTAAACTTTTCATTGAATGAATGAATCAATGAACAGAACACTTTATTTGCCGCTTTTCAGCGTTCACAAGGTTCAACCAAGATTTCCACAACCACCCAACCCAANACATATTGTAATTACAATTGCGCAGTGCGTGGACTCTAGCTGAAAAAAAGAGGGTATAAATTGGTATAATTCGCGACGAACCTCGGCCAGAGGGGTGCAAAATGGAACCCCAGCACACGCTTGAAAGGGTTACGAAGTGAGCATGGCATTAATAGCCCGGGCATATGCCAGCACGCAGCTGGCAATCCTTCCGGACAAACGTCCCCAATACAACAGTCATGGAAGGGAGTGCCCAGCAAAAGTGCAGTGCTGGGGGGAGGGTTTTGTATATACAAAACCAAATTCATATTGAATGCATGCAGATGAGCCTCTCACATTGAAAGAGTTCTGCGTTGGCATGACAGACGCCCTTATTATCCCTTGGCGTTGAATGTTTCACGTCCACCCAACACCCGCGATGGTGCTTGATAAAAAAATAACAATAATTCGAGGCGTCCCTTCCGCCACGCGTTATTCTTTCACATCTATATACCTCCTTTTTAATCCCCAACGCCTGATGGTTAAGCAACCGCCTTTCGTGCTTTCATTTGCATTTTTGATAGATATGGAGTCCCTCGCGTTTAATTGGCTGCAATCTCGTAAGAACGCACCTCTGTTATATTCTGCCAACCCAGCATGCAAATGTCTGTCCATCCGCTTCATTCCTCTCCCTTCATTTGAATTTTTTTACCTTTGAACCAATCGGAAAACACACCAGCTATGAAACAAGCCGTCCTCCATGACATTTGACTGAGAAATCCCCCCCCTCCTCCTCACAGGGACCTTGATGGAAACCTGAGCAGGAAATTGCCACCTAGAAACCAGATGGTGAAGAGCATGCAAATGTCTCTCCATCCGCTTCACTCCTTTCCCTTATTCATTAAAATTTTTCCAACCAATTGCAAAACACACACCAGCTATAAAACAAGGTATCCTCCATGAAATTTTACCAAGAAATCCACCTCCAGTCCTCCTCTTCCTCTTGGGAGACCCTGATGATAACCCATCAGGCAGGAATTTGCCACATAAAAGCATCAAGTTGGGATCTCAGTAAAACTGGGGTCATTTGGACTATTTTTTGGGACCAAGAGTAGCTCAGTTATAGTGATAAAATTTCTGGGCATCTTCTTGATGCTTACACTTTATTTTTTGAAATTTAACAATCTCATGAAATGAATCTCCCAGTGGGGAGCTATTCCTTGTATGACTCCACAACTGGTGCACACTGGGGTCATAACTGGTGTCCACGGGTTATCATAGGGTTAAATGCAAAGGCCTCTGTAGATGAAATTTTTGCTACCATTCCAGCCCTAAATTTGGAGCACAAATGTGACATAATATATGGGAGTATCACACAAATGCACCAAGTGTAACCTTGGTGTAACTTATTTGTTTACAAATGTGACCCAGAGTAATCCTGGTGCAAACACACAATTGGTGCACATTGCAAATATACATGTGCAAAAGAAGAACTTTGGTACACTTCAGGTGCACCAGCAGGGTCACAAAGAATTACAGACATATCCCCATTGTGCACCAATTTCCCCACTTGGGATACTGAAAAGCCACATACTGTACTGCAAACCCATTGTGTCAAAAACTGCAAAGCCACATCCTGAACAAACCCTTATGTTCCTTGAAAGCTTTCATCACTTAAGATGCTTCTGTGAAAGAACATTTCAGGAATTCATTTTTGTTTGCTTCAAAGTTTAGGCAGTTCCTGTGTTTTTAGGAGTGATGAATTTGAAGAATTGTTGTTGATTGGGAAATTTTGTAGGCAGCACTATATGGATCAACTTGGTCGACAATGCTTTAGGACTGCGGATCACAAGTTACTCCATACCCAGTGGCTGGGAAGAATCGTAGAAGACCCAGCATCAAGCAGTGGCACTTTTGTGGAACCCCCAGCTGGTGGACCAGCGTCACAATGACATGACCATCAGCAGGTGACTGACACAAAGGGCTATGATGACTTTGGCCCATAAAATGAATGCGACGGGATCCACTCATAGGGTCACGTTATATGCGTTTGAAAAATCATGTTCTTTGGGGGGTGGAATAAAATTGCAATCACGTACTGTGAAGCTGGATGGAAAGGAACTATACCCTATAGTAGTATAGTCATTCGAGTGGTGCCAAGAACACGTCCAACTCTATTCAGTGACCTGCTGCGACAGACTTTATTTTATCACCTGTTGTCTAAATTAGTTAAAATGCTGGTTTACAATCTCTCAGCTTAAACGTCTCTAAACCTTCGATTGTAGAACTTACCGTCGCAAGTCTTTAACTTAACCAACTCAGACAATTTATTGTGAGGAGATTTTCTTATTCCTGTTGCCGGGTTCGGTAATTCAATAAACTCCTCAAGTACAAAAGGTATTACAGCTTTATTTCGTATTCAACAGCAAGTACGTTTTAGAACAAGCGTCCAGACAGCAATGAGCGCGCAACAAAGTAAAAGCAAGCAAATATATAGATATGGACGGTCAGTATGTCGCAAGCATGGTCAGACCCAGATCTGACCTCATTCGAGAGAGGGTTGCATAACCCTTGGCGCGTGACTTGGCGAGGCGGCACGCAGCAAGGGCGTGACGCGGCGAGAGACGACGCGGCTGCTCGGAGCGTCGTCTGCTAGGTTAAAGAGAACATCTGATTTATCATGACAAATGCGTAAAAAATGCATTCCAAATGCGTAGTAGAAAAATTTTTCAGAACATCAGCACAAAAAAAGAAAAAAAAGAAGGCTTTTCAGAAAAAGCTGGGTGTAACAGTTATGCATAACAGAGGAATTTTGAATGCGTAACTGTTATGCGCAGCAATACTCCCAACAAATTATTTGCTGTGTAACATTGAAAAAAGGGATTTTATGAATGCATAAAATCCTTTTTTCATGCAAGAAGAAGAGAAACAGGGCAGAGACAAGAAAAAATTGGCAGCCCTCTTCCTGGGGCCTGGGAATGGAAGGCACTTTTTTTGGCAGGGGGGTCAAATGGGGACCACCAGTTTTTGAGCTCAATCTTCTCATGCTGGAGTACATGCAGGCGCAGGAATGCTGTGCTGAACTGCCAGTACAATCATAGGGTCTCTTCCTCCTGTATGTGCAGCAGCTGTGTATAGCTGGGCTTGAACAACAGACAAGTTTTTGGAACTGTTCCTATCAGGGGAAGCTAGAACAGAGGAGTTATCCAAACTTGTCCATTCAGGCTTTGCCTGGTACGGACAAGTTATCCAAACTTGTAGGGAAGCTTGGTGATGGACAAGTAGTCCAAAGTTGTCCGTATCATGCACTGCCAGAACGTACAAGTTTGGAGAACTTGTCCTTGGAAATCTTACAGGAGGGACATGTTGGGATAAGTTTTGGACATATATCAGATATGGCGGATTTAATTTGGGTAGTTTTCTGACATTTTCTGTGCTTTGGAGAAAATTCAGACACAATTTTGATGATTCCTTGCTCACTGGGAACTGGAAAAGAGTTATGTTGGTCATGGGTACTTGCTGAACTGTTTTCCCCAGTAAAGTTCATTTCTGACATTTTCTGTGCTTTGGAGAAAATTCAGACACAATTTTGATGATTCCTTGCTCACTGGGAACTGGAAAAGAGTTATGTTGGTCATGGGTACTTGCTGAACTGTTTTCCCCAGTAAAGTTCATAGATTGCATTATTATTCTTCTAAAAGGAAGAAATCTAGATGAGCCAGGAGGTTTGAGATGAGGCAAAAAAATATTTGTTTTCAATCAAGTGAGTGAAGGAAAGAAGCTGCACCATACTGACCCTTCCTTTTTTGTTTTTGGAAAAGAAGGAAATTGGTAACCAGAAGAAGAAGAAAGTAGAGGGGGAGAAACATGTTGATCCAACTGTTCATTGTGTACAGTGTATTTTGACAGTGTGTCCCTATGTTCTTGCCTGTCTATTGTGCCAAAGCTTTTGAAGAATTTTTGGGATTGCTGGTTTCTAACTTGCCATTTTTGTGCTATTTTTTTTCCTTGCAGAGTCTTGTTGAAAGGTTGTGAGGAACTTCCAAGAGAATGCAATAAAAGCAAGGAGAAGAACTGCAATAGTTTTGTTGGCTGCTGATTTGGTTATTTTCTTCTATTTTTTGGTGAAGGGCCAATCATACAGCATTTTGTGGATTCAACTTCTGGTGTTTCAGATTTAGTGCCTGCTTTGGAAAAATGCCGCTGCTTACGCCAGGACAACAACCCCATCCATCCCTGAGTCCCATTCCACCACTTCTTAAAGCCTTCAAAATTATGACTGTGTGTTTCAAGCGCTTTCCATGAACCAAGCTATGAAAGCAAGAATCGCTGATGCTTCATTTTGCTAGAAGATGAAAGGTGGGCTGTTTCGAAATCAGGAAGGCCAGTTGCTGATGCGTCACCTACTTGTTTGCCAATTGAAATCAGTTGGGGCAGAATTAGATTCAGGAGACATCAGAAACTGTTCAAGCTCCTGAGCGCCAAAAATCCGTGAAACATAACAGCTTATTTCAAATGCGACATGATCATCAACAAAATTATTCTCTTGCAAAGGCCACTCTTTTTTCAATCACAGACACCCTCTTCAGAGGTCTACATCCAACTTACTCGGGCCGTCGTTCCTGTTTTTCCCAGGAAACGCAGCTGGAAATTGTTCCTTTCCTGCAATAACCTGCTGCTGTTGCATCATTTGTATGAACTGTTGCATGAACAGAGCCATGGCTGGATTTCTCATTGTGATTGTCAGATCTGAAAAAGAGGTGCACCATATAACAACTCAAAAACATTTCAGGCACAATAACAATGAACAAATACAGACTGCACATGGTTAGCTAAAAATACAGGGATAACCTGGGATGCAGACATAATTGGTACATCAAGAGTGTCCTAATGTTTGAATGTCCCTAAGTTGAGTTTCAGTTCCCCTTGGACTTCAATGCTACTGTCAATTATTGGTTCTCATTTTTGGAAAAAAAGAAAAAGTAAAAATTAGTCCTAAAAATTCGTTCCGCTCAACTTGAAGTTTTAGAAAACAACAGTACAGAACAATACCACTGTTGTTTTTAATCCGTACCAAAGAAACCACCAAATAAAAAGAAAAACATGCACATTAGAGAAAAAAAAAGCAGCTTACTCTTGAATATTGATTGAAGTGAATCCTTCATAAAATATATTTTCAAAGTTTATGAATACACGGTAAATACTGTAGCTTGATTTCTTCAAAAGATATCAAGATTAAACAACAGAATATTTTGAATTTTTGGAGAAATTTCAGGAAAGTTTCCTGAAGTCAGGCCAATGTCCAGGTGTTGGGCCTGGTTTTTCGTTTTGTTTTCAATTGTGCCGAAGTCCAATTGCCTGTATGCTGGGGTGTCTGCATATCCGGGGTTTTCTCCAATTTTTTGGAGACCCTTCTTCCTGGTATTAACTGCTCTAATATATACAGTAATTGAATAAATCCTAGCACACCATTGCAAAAATCTGGCTACACATTCAAGTACAGTATTACCATTAAAAAAAGTACAGTAATTGTATCAAAACGTTACCCACTCAATACTGTCGAAAATAACTTCTGTTCATCACAATCATTCTGATTTGACTGTTGTGAACCCGCCGCTGCCAGTGTGATGAGCGCCTCATTAATGGAGGCAAGAGTAGATGGGATGTAGAAACTGCCCAGCCATAGGAATGATTGGACCAGCTAGAGAAACAGGAAGAATTCCAGAACTTTCCTTCAAGGCTTTCTGCATGGAGGGTGTCTTGGTCTTCAGTTTTCCAGCAAATCACAGGCCTCTAAAAATTGCCTCATCCAGTGCAGAGTGCTGGATCAAGGCCAGAAACAATTACTAATAAATCAATTTTTTTTAAACCTGTCCCACCCAATTCATCATCAGTTTGAGCCTAGCTTTTGTGCAGTGAAGAGTCAGATGTAAAGCAAGCTTGCTGAGAGTTTTTTGCTGTTCATTAATATTTAGTTTCACTTCTTCAGATCTTTGCCTTTGTTTGAAATGTGAAATACAGTTTCAAGTTAATTCAGGGATTCTACTGAGAATTCCAAGTCCCAGGCTGACTCTGTTTTTCCTGTTTTTTCAGTTTCCTTCTGATCCACAGCCAAATAATGTAATACATCTCTAGTTTGTGGTGACTGTTGTCCCCAACAACAAATTTTTACAAAAATTGAAAGTTAAGGCAAGATCATTGCATAAGGATTCTATTAGATGAAAAACAATACCAGCACTGGCACCTGTTGAATTATTATCTGAATTCAGGGTGGACCCTGATTCAATCAGTGATAGAAACCATCTGGGGAATCATTTACACTCCCCTAATTGCGCCCATAACTCGATTTCCAGCAACTCTCCCCATCCCTGGATTTCATTTGAAAGTTGGGTGAGACATGAAATTTTCTCTCTTGGGTATGCCTGATGTACCCTTATATAAAGTTCATTATATTTATTCCTCCTCTTTATTCAAAGTAAACCAAACATGATTGAACTAAAATAACCGAACTAACCTCACCCAACTATCCTAACTCAAGAATAACCAAACACCTAACCTACACAAAAGTAACCTCGACGAAACTAAAATCAGTAGCTTTCTGTTGGGCATATTTTATCCCCCACCCTGGTTTGAGAAAGCCGTCCCCCAAACACTAAGAATTAAACCCGGAAAACCCAGGGGAGGGGAACCTGGAACTGTGTTGGAAACCGGTTGATGACTGGTTTTTCTGCTTTTGTTATGCAGGATCTGCCTCAGAAATAAACTCCAGCCAAAAATGTGTTTCAAATATTCCTGCAAGGGATCCATCAAAAGAAGCCTTCAATTTCGAGATGGAATGAGTTTGCTCCGATGTGTATAGGATCTACAGGTGGGTATGATGGTGCAGAGATACATGGTGTGTTCGTTGAGAACAAACCTGCCAGAACTCACCAAGTCATTGCCTTTTATCTCCATGATAGAAGTACATCTCATATGCAGTCAAGCGCAGGTAAGACGCCCCCGGGATAAAGCATCACCCTTGGCAACCGCCAAAATTCCAAATGAAACAAATCTCCTCCACTTGAATTCTATAGATAACCTGGATAATAAATGTGGCACACTTTCATTTGTCTGGCGCGAAGTTGGGTGGCGCCCACGTGTCGCAGGGTCACGCCTATTTTCTGCAGGCGGGTAAGCCCACCAAAAAAAAAAAAACAGAAAACAACCATCAACGTCGGGATTCGGAACACGAAAATGTTGCGGAATCGCCTGCGAAAACCCGAGGATCTTTTCGCACATCCTCAAAACACTTTTTGTGCCGTTTTTTTGCGTTTGCACTCCCTGACTGCTTCTTGTCGACTGCAATCTGCCCACTTCTTCATCTTCTATAAATTCACAATAGATGCCATCAGGCTGATATAAGGAACAGTAGCACTGTTCTTGGGGAAAAAATTCATTTTGCTTCATCATGGAAAACATTTTAAAAGCACTCATTTCTGCTTCACATTGTGGGTTTCTCAAAAGTACTTCGAATCACGTGAAAAAAAACCTCGTTGAAATTGGATGAAACGTAGCTTGAGCCTCATCAGCAAATTATTCCCTGAGAAAGAAAGAAAAAAAAAAAAAACACCCTACTCTACTTTGAAGAGCAAAACTGTCTTCTAATTTTATTTATTCACAACGAATAATTGCCTGAAAAACTGACACATTCACTCGATTTTCAAGGACTTTCTCCCACGCAAAACCCATGAAAAATACCAAGCCCATGAACAAGCACTGGAAAAAGGAAAAGGGAAAGAATTTTATTTTTATTTTTGCCAGATTTCTTGCAGAAAAAGACATTTGTTATTTTTGAATTACTTTTGAGTGGTTTTACGGACATACAATAAGAAATGGTACTTTCCTGTCATCTCTGTACCTTCCCTCTGACCAATTTAACCTCACCTAACCTAACTTCACGTAACCGCCTCCCAATATCAGTTTCTGCTTTCTTTGGGTTTCTGCTGAAGCTGATTTTGGGAGGTTGTTAGGTAAAGTTTGGTTAGGTCAGGTTATGTTAATTGAAAGATATTTGTAACTAACATAACCTAACCTAACTTAACTTTACCTAACCGTCTCCCAAAATCAGTTTCAGCAGATTTTGGAAAAATGAAATTCACAGTTTCTGGTAGGTTGTTGTGATTATGAAGGGGTCCTAAAGATTTGTCTGGATGGTAGTGCAGTCTAGGAATGAGGTACAGAGATAACAGGAAAGTACCTGAAAAACTAACTTGAGCAATAGCCTTAAATGTCAATGTGACTGAAGAATACCAGTACCGTACATGGAGGCAAATTATTGCCTGAAATAATTCCTGATTGGAAGGTACCAGGAATGGAAAATTCTGATAGAACTGTTTCAATCTTGTGAAAATTTTGAAAAAAATAAATTGCTGTGTACCCTTTGTGGCAGTTGAACCCAATTTTTGGGAAAAATAGCAGCCAGAATCGGAATATCATCACTATGAAATGAAAGAAGGAAACTCAGGGATTACAAAATTTCCATTATTTTTCCTGAAATATAAACATTTTGTTTTAAAAATTCTGCATTTTAAATGTTTGACTCAGTGTTCAGAAAAAAATAGCTTCAATTAAAATAGGGTAGAATTTGAAAACCACATTTCATCCAAGTAAAATTGAAATTTTTTGTTAAATTACAGAACTTTAGAGAAATTATTTACAGATTACTGCAGCTTCATTTATTTATTTTTTTGCTCATGTCGAACAGTCAAGAGCACTATTCCGCCCATGAAAAGAATCCCCAGAATTGCTCCTCCTCCTATAATCAACAATTGATGGAAATCATGACTAGTTCCTCTGATTGCATCTTTTAGGAATGGAAATGGTTTTGCAGATTTTTTGACTTTGAACTTTTGATAGGGTTTGGAATACAGTTTGAAACAGCAATCACCCAGGCTGTGGCTGGGTTGCTTGACACCCTAGTGTTAGGTTGATATATTTTTGGGTTATTTTGATGAATGTTCTGCAACAGCAGATTTTGCAAGCAGTCTTTTGCGCAAGACAAACCAGAAGCAACTGATGATCCAATACAAAATCTATTTTCTATTTAAACAATTATCCTTCTATGACATTTTGTCCCTGAACAGTTGTATCCTTCTAAAAGGATTTCCCCAAGAATTAGGAATCCTGTGAGAACTTGAGGTTATACTTGGTCCCAATGGATCCCCAGCTTTCCCAAAGTTTTGCCATTGTACTTGTGCCCAGGGCCGGATTAAGGTGGGTGCTATTGATGCTGCAGCATTAGGCCCACAGGAAAAATAGGCCCCTGGAGAATTTGAAAAAATTTCTCAATTTGGGAAATCCAAAATTTTTTCAATTATGAAACTCTGGCAAAAACAGGAAAGAGGCAAAAGTTTTCATGATGAAAAGAATCAGGCACCAAGAAATCAATTTCAGCACCTTGCACATATAAAAACCATTGAAGAGGAAACCAGATGCAGGAGATGAAAATCAGTTGAGAGCCCACAATCATTTCTGCATAGAAAAAGGAAATCAT
>CAJPEX010005244.1:0-17257 GCA_905338405.1 Notodromas monacha | reverse complement strand
GACTCAACAGATGGCTCCACCATCAATACGTGCCTCAGGTGATTTTTGGCTTTTGCTCTTCTTTCTTGTTGCAAAAAATAAATATCTCGCATTACTTGTGCTGGGGACAAAACGGTCTCCACAACATATATGAGATCAAATGAAGAGGTGATCTTTTAAGAAGTGAAGGCTAAACTTTTTTTCAGGTCAGCTAAAATATTGAAGAATTCGCTGTTTTACCTGTTATACTTTCCAAGTTTTAGGTAATGTTAAAAACATTTTTTTAGCTGGCAGGAAAACATTTTAGCTCATCACAGGCAGAGGTGGGGAACGCTGGCTGTAACTGGAAAGTTTTCACTCATCATCATGCAGTAAATTGAAAAACTCTTTTAAAACACTGAAAAAATTGCTAGAACCTCAAAACATCATAGGGTATGTCAAGATTTTTTTTTCAATCACCTTGACTTTAAAAATATCAGAGTTCGCGTCCGATTAGGACTGTACATACTAAAAGATCTCCACAACATATGAGATCAAATTAAAATTACCATAAATCATTTAAGAAATAACCAAGAAAAGGAATTGAAACGAATAAATGAGGCTGGGATGATGTTGGTTTGATTTACCACAAAAGAATGGATTCCATTGGCAATTAACAGGTTGCAGCCTGTAAAAAATATTCTAGGGACAGTAACTTAAATGCTCCCAACAAAGTATTCAGAACTCTGATAAAGTTGATCTAGGTTGTCCCAATCCGGTTAAATTCTTTCTAATGAATGTATTGGAGAAGTGCGTCGTTGTGAAGTCACGATAAAGTACATAATCTCTGCCAATTTTAATGCTCTTTTTCATGCAATAAATCTATAGCAATCAAAACAGTGGCGCCAGGAAAATTTCAGTCCAAATTGATTTTCGCCACTGTTTTGATGATTGGATTTATTGAGTGAAAAAGTGAATTGAAATTGGCAGGGAGTGTGAACAGCACTGAAGTGTTGCTGCGTTATGTGAGTAAAAAAGTGCATGAAAAAATATTATTTATAAAACATAAAGAATAGACTTTCATGCACTAAAAATTGGGAAAATAAACTTTTCCAAAATTGTCCTGATGTAGTGGTCGAATAAAAGTGTGGGGCCAAATTTTTTAGTGAATACCTTCTTGTCCTCCATATTAAATCAATTTCAGCTAGATTGGGCATTTGCAAGTGGGTTAAATTTCACTCGCAAACTTCGCTAAATTTGAATACCCCTTTTTAGACAGACGTACATAATTTAAGTCAAGTTGAATAAAAGTCAATGAAAAGTGTATTGCAACGGAGAAAATCGAGTTCAGACTGAAATTGATTTTTACCACTGCTGCAATGGTTGGATGTATCACATGAAAAAGTGAATTGAAATTGGCGGAGTGTGTTTTAAACAACACGGAAGTGTTGCTGCGTGTGACCAGGTAATTCGAGTACAACTTGTTTTATTGACCTGACCGTGTTGGATCTATATAATTAAATAGTCGCAAGACTTATGAAACAACCTTCGTATGTTCCTCGTCTTGTAATACATTTTTAATCAGTTTTTCGCAAGTCTGACATATTGAGTCTTTTCTCGCTGTGGTTAAACCGGGAAATGGTTTNTATTTCAACATAATCTCTGCCAATTTTAATGCTCTTTTTCATGCAATAAATCTAGCAATCAAAACAGTGGCGCCAGGAAAATTTCAGTCCAAATTGATTTTCGCCACTGTTTTGATGATTGGATTTATTGAGTGAAAAAGTGAATTGAAATTGGCAGGGAGTGTGAACAGCACTGAAGTGTTGCTGCGTTATGTGAGTAAAAAAGTGCATGAAAAAATATTATTTATAAAACATAAAGAATAGACTTTCATGCACTAAAAATTGGGAAAATAAACTTTTCCAAAATTGTCCTGATGTAGTGGTCGAATAAAAGTGTGGGGCCAAATTTTTTAGTGAATACCTTCTTGTCCTCCATATTAAATCAATTTCAGCTAGATTGGGCATTTGCAAGTGGGTTAAATTTCACTCGCAAACTTCGCTAAATTTGAATACCCCTTTTTAGACAGACGTACATAATTTAAGTCAAGTTGAATAAAAGTCAATGAAAAGTGTATTGCAACGGAGAAAATCGAGTTCAGACTGAAATTGATTTTTACCACTGCTGCAATGGTTGGATGTATCACATGAAAAAGTGAATTGAAATTGGCGGAGTGTGTTTTAAACAACACGGAAGTGTTGCTGCGTGTGACCAGGTAATTCGAGTACAACTTGTTTTATTGACCTGACCGTGTTGGATCTATATAATTAAATAGTCGCAAGACTTATGAAACAACCTTCGTATGTTCCTCGTCTTGTAATACATTTTTAATCAGTTTTTCGCAAGTCTGACATATTGAGTCTTTTCTCGCTGTGGTTAAACCGGGAAATGGTTTCAAGTTTTACTGTTATTCTTCCTAGGAACAAAAAAGAGTATATACAGTAGTATCTTAATTTCCTTCCGGGGATCAGATCTCCGGACGATTAAATTAACGTTCTGGAAAAGCAGATGGAACTGGAAATTCCTTTACAGAACAATGAGAAAAATGCTAAGCCTATTTTTCCAGCTACTGGAACCAAATTTGTTTCCAGCAGATGAACTTGATATTTTCTCCCTTATCACACAAAGTTTGCGAGTCGAGAATTTCATGCATGAGGGCAACGGAAGTTGTTGGAATAAATGTATTTATGAAATCACCAGAAATAATTTTTCATATGCTTCATGAGTAAGATTTGCATCTGCTGGAAGCTTTATACATGCTCAGATTAAAAAAAAAATGGGCCATCTACTTCCAACTTTGGAAATTCCAAGCAAATTCAATTGGAGATTACTTTGAGCAAACATGAAAGTATAGCCCAACAATTCGGGTCTGTATAAAGTCGGTCGCAAAGTATTAATGTCATATTTTACTTAGTCCGCTGTGGATACACTTTCCTTTACTCTGGTACTTCCTCTTCTGTCGTCGGAAGAAAACGTAATATCACCCCGGAGTTGACATGTGGACATATATTGATGCTTGGACGTTTTTCCAATGTTGAAGTGTCCACATGTTGGATCATATTTTCCCTTAGACTTCAATGTGAATACCGTATTTGCTTGAGTACCACACGCACCTTTTTTCTCAAATTTCAGAAGAAAAAAAGGGGTGTGCGTCATAAGCAGGTAAAAAATTTTCAAGAAGTTTTAGGAAGTTGCGTGTTAATTATACTTGATTATAAAGGAGAAATTTGTGACAAATGAACCAAGAAAACTTTTTTTTTTACTGAAAATTTTGAAAATTGATCAGATTCATGTTCAATTCACATCAAAAGTCAAATTTTTTGTTTTCATTTTCGAAATTTTGTGGTTTTAGAGTCCTTAAAAATGGGGTGCGCGTCTTACTCAGGGATACAATTTTAGCCAAATTTTGAACTGAAAAACCCCTGTGCGCACCTTACTTGAGGGTATGCGGGGTACTTGAGTAAATACAGTATATTTAATTGGTTCTCTTGTTGATTAAAAATTGGGAAAAAATCACCCACAAATTTAAAGGCATATTTTTTCTCAAGTTCAAGATCCAGAAAATAAGTGCAGAAGAAAGCCACCCGTATGTGATATTTTTGCATGAGAAAGAGGCCAAAATGAAAAGAACAAGCACAAGTTTTCAAATTCTGTGCTCAGATGATGAAACTAAAAAGATTTTGCTACAAAATTAACCTTTTTTGGATTATAGTTCAACAGCAATTTGTAATAAAATTTCTTTTTAATCGCTTTTTAGTATAAAAGCTCGATTTTTAAAACATATACAGTATTAAAATAAATGAATAAATTTCCATTTTTCTAAAAAATTTCCCAGTGCCTGCATCTTGAGACATTTTCCGGATTTTGGTGAACTTTTTGTCCGCATGCCGGGGCCCTTACAGCCTCGACTGTATACATTCTTCTTGCGAAAAAAAAAAATTTGTGAGGAGAATATGATCCAAAGAAGCAAGTGATCAAAATAGTCCATCAGAGCACTTCCTCATATCTTCACGCACCCGAGATTAATTTGCCATGACATCCCAACTTGCAATTAATTCTTCAAACTCTCCTGGTTTTCCGCAAAAATTCAATTAATTCAGTGCTTTACGGGGCGGAAATTCTTCGTAAAATGTTCCCACAATAAGGATAAGAGTACTGCAGAGAAAGAAAAAAAATCATCATCAGGTGTTCATCCAACTGTGACAGAAATTTGACACCTCCTTTGACTTATTCGGTTATTTTTTCTTCTTCTGTCTCAGACGTAACCCAAGCATAACAGGCTTCCAATTTGCATGCTTTGTTAATTGGGCTCCCAGCAGTTTTTCCGCGATGGACAGCTTCGAAGAGTGACTGACTAACCCACTAAGTCAACCAACTAACACTGAGTAAATGCTGCGACAGCGCCATTTTTTCTTGATTGATCAAATCTCGTAGGAAATTAAAACTCGGTTGCTGTGCCCCGAGGCGTCTATGAAAAGCAACATTGAAATTTCTCCGTCGAATTCTTCCATCTTTATTTGAAGAACAGCATTTTTTTTAAATGAAAATTCGCAAAGTTTTTCTCCCGTATTTTTGAAAAAAAAAATATTTTTAGTGGTTGAGAAATTATCGCCTTCTCCAAAGACTTTTCAACATATCTCACGGTTATTTAAATTTTTTAACACGTTTTTATTAACTCGCTTTCTTGTCCGTTCGTTTGTCCGGATCAAATTTTGCAACTCAAATTTTGCTCACTTCCTGCTTTTTGAAAATGTGGTTTTTTAGATTAATTTTTTAATCTACTAAATTTTTTTATACCGATAAATTGAAAGTGTTGTTGCAAAAATATGTGAGAAAAGCTTCACAAATTTTCTAAAATTTGGCTGATTGCGTGTGTTTTATTTGTTGCACTCTTTAGTTATGTCATATTTTCGGTTGTTGGATTATATGTTAATGCCTAGCCAAGTTTATTGAAAATTTCGATTCAATTGATGCATATGAAGATCATTTGAAATCATTTTTCAATTTTGGCAGGATGGAAGAAAATTCTGAAAAATCCTTGGCACCTCAGAACAAGTTTCAGTACCCTGTAAATGTAGTTTAAAAACAGGAGTCAGTGACCATCAGAGTCCAGGTGATTGACATCAGCATCAGATACACTGTGTATACTTTCCCAGGCAAAAAAAAAGTCCCGTTATGCCTGATGATAACCAGTCCCTTGAATGCTGCCCCGAACCCGTTTTTTTTCCCGCGGGATAAAACCACTGGAATCCTGTCCCGAAACATTCCTGTCATCTCTGGAAGTCCTCGATTCCTGAGAGGTTCTTGGTACATAAACACAGTTACGGTACTGCACAAAATATATCATATTTATTACAACATTTCAGGGGGAAAAAATTGATTCGTGAAGTTTCTAAATTTTCCCGAAAAATGTCACCACAACGAAGATGAATTTTTATTTGAAAATTTGTTTTGAGGTTATTGACGCTGTTGAACCCCAAAACAAATTTACAGAAATCTTCTAGGAATAAATAAATGCATTTAAAAAATACATGTCGATCCAAATTGACTCTGATCAACGAAATGTTCCAAAATTCTTTGTAAAGAGAAAGCTGAAAATTCTAAAAATATTTCCAGTCGGTTTTCAAAACTCTTTAAATGGATATTATTGAACAAGCGTTTTTTTCTTATAGAAAAGCTGACAAAATATCTGGCAACCGTTGCGCAAATAAAAAAGTAATAAATATGCTAGAATAAATTCCTTTAGGCTAGTGAAAAAAAATTGCATTGATAAATCGTAAATTTCTTTTGACAAATCCTCACCGAGAAATTATCAAAACTCTCCATGGGATAATTTTAATATATACCTCAGGTTAAAAATTTGAAAATCTCTGACTGTTGTTTGATGGCGATGAAGACTGAAAATCGTCGCGTCACATATGCAGAAAATTTCTTCTTCGAATGTTGGAGCAATTTTTGTCTGATGTCTTAAATTGCCAATTATCCCGCGAAAAAAAATTTCCTAGAAACCCCGCAGAGAGTGTAGATTCTCGGCTGCTGCCTTTTTGAAACTAGACATCCTGTCAAAAGGGACTGTTTTGTGCCCAAGGACATGCGTTCACACAGTGTGCATCAGTTGTAACGGTATAGAATACGTACAGTATGTATATACATTATCTTTATTCCGTGAGCTTCACGGCTGAGCAAACGGGCAAATCATGGCCGAAATCTTCTTGTAATCGCGATTATGATCATCATCATCCTAGTGATCATCATCTGCTTCCTTCTGCTGTGACCTAGAAAAAGAAAAGAAAAAAACCTCCTCTCTGTGTGTGATGCCTACTGGTGTCCCTCCCGCCGAAATTCCTGGGTTTAATTGACACCCGGGCAACTCGATTGTTTCGTCCCTTTTTTTTCTGTAATTCTTTCAATATTTTGGGTGTAATTTACGACGAAAGTTTGTTAAAAAAAAGAAAAAAAAAACCAAGAGAGGCTGTTGAACCTTTTTAAAGGCATACTTCGAGCGACTAGCGAAACGTTTTTTTGTTGGGGGAAAAAACTAATAATTACAATGATGGACCCTTGGTTAACAAACTGATGGATTAACACATTTTGGCCAATTAAAGACCAGGATATCTGATGGAATGTTCTGGTCAGATATCATGTGTCCAAGTATAGTGTACTGTGAAATTCATCAGAACTCTTGGAGAAGCTTAATCTTTTCTTTGTCTGATTTTCCCAGAAATTTGATGTTCTATCCCAGTGTTCCCCAAATCTCCAGAAGTTTCTTGCCAATCTGCAGGACATTTTCTAAAGAATAAGAAAATTAGCAAAAGTAGGAATGAATAAGTCTGTCATCTTTATCTGAAATTTTGGAGTGACAATGGGAGTTGAAATTACTTGATGAAAAATAAATTTTGGCTTTCCTCCAACCAATAACCCTTCAGACAAATTGAATAATTATTTAATTTTTTCATTCTGAGAAATCTCTCTTTAAGACAACCTTTCAAATTTTTGAAAACATTATGCTACATAGCTGCTTCATTGCTTCTCAATTTTTGAAAAAAAGCAGGAACTGTTTAAATGCCTGCTGTAAAGTCTTGTAAAGGAAAAACATTTTTGAGTCTGAAAACATTTTATGAAAATTGGCAGTCCTCACAAATTTTTGGGAAATTTGCCAGTCCAAAAACATTTTTATGGACATTTGCTGGCCCGCAGGCCCAAAAAGGTTGAGAGGAACACTGTCAATTTTATTTGAAGTGATTTCTTTTGCATTTTCACTCAATTGTGTTGAATTCTGAATTTTCTTGCACTCATGAAATCAAGGTCTTGAATCCATAAAATTAAAATTGATTGAGAAGCTAAAATTGCAAACATTTTTACGTGAAAGAAAACATTTAATTTTCACCAAAACCTCAGAGTTGGACAAACGCGATGTCCTAGATTTCCTTTATATAAATAATATTTCTGCGCAGAATTCCGGTGGGCAACACATGAAGCTCATGATTTTATCAATGCTAAAGAGGGCAAAATAAATTCTTTGTGGCATGCGAAAAAAATTGATAAGGTGAGCAATAAAACAAAACCTCAGTGATGTAAAATTTCACTCAGTTTTCATTTTATTTCACACCTTGCTTTGCGGGTCTTGAAAAATTGGGACAAGAGACGTGACCGCGAAGATTTAGTCCAAGCAAAGAGAATAAAAACATGTGAACCCGGTTTTTTTTTACTACTTTGAAATTCGCCTGAGACCGAAAACCCCTTTCACAACTTCGTGTGAACTTCGGCCGATTTTTTTCGCGTGCGCGGAAATTCTTCCCCTGAAGACATGATAATATAAGGAAGAAACTCTAGAAATAAATAGTACATGGATCCGAAAGCATTCGAAACTTCGTGAAAAATCCCTCCAGAAATAAAGGAAATATTCAATTTCGAAATGGAAAAAAGCCTTTTCTTTATTGTCTCCAAAAAATTAACCCAGGTACTTTGAACTCTACATACTGTAATGATGCAATGAATAACCGCAGGCATTTTTATGATCTCTCACTCTTCGCTTGCTTCACACCCAAAAGTTTAAAACAAATATAATTTTTTTTACCCATAAAAAGTATTACCGGTTTTTCAAGCATTTGCTTGAGGTCCCTTCCATTGAAAATATTTTAATTCAATGGTTGATTAAGCGTGACCTATATCATTTCCTCGCACCATGAAGCAAAATTGTTTTCAAAAATCAGGGGCATTTTTTAATTTTAAAGAAATTTATCATTACTTTTCAAAGTGCATCATGTGTACTTTTCAGTGCACTGCTAGGTCAGCCCTGTAAAATAGAGGACTTTTAAAGTGATATAATTTGAAATGGTGCATATAAAGCAAGAGCGAATTTTATCAACTCAGGTATATAACTGCTCATAACAAAATGTTTCAAAAATTAAAAAAATTCAAAATAAATAAACTTTTTGCAAGAGCTGATATACAGTAGTATAACTAGTAGCTGATGATGATTTTTTTCAAGAGGGGTTTTCCTCTTGGCCTATCCCAAATTTTAACCCACTCCCAGATTCCTCAAGAGCAATTATTCTTTCCACCATGACACCACCACACCTGTGTGCAGAGTGAATGATGAAGCATCTTGAGCAATTTACTGGAAATTAAAGAATTCATCAATTTAAAGGAGTGTCTTCAGCTGCCAGTTACACGCAGTCTTCTCGTCCCCCAAAAAATTCCAAGATTCTGGTCATTGCTAATAAAAAGGGGCTTTTTTGGTGCTCTCCTCTGAGCTGCAATATTTATGCAGCAATTCACAAATTGGAGAACCGTAGGGGACCAAAACAGAATTTATATTCCACTGCTATTATTATTATTACAGTATTAATATTATTATTATCACTGCGATTATTAATCTATGATGATTATTATTTTTTCAATATGCTCGATTTTGGTCTCTTTTTTTTGGCAGTGGGTGAGGCCCAAGCAATGGAATCAGCCGTTTTCTCCACTATTCCACACGATGGCGTCTAATTCTTATTCAAGTGGGTCCTATTCGTCGGACGCATCCAGGAACAACTACGCAATCCCTGGGAGTGTTCCGAGATCAAAGGTCAGTTTTGCATTATTTTTGCATTCATTTTTTTTTTTGTGCTTTACGGCAGGAATTTTTCTAAAGTCCCGTCAGCTGCGCAGAATACTGTAATAATACTGTACGCGCATCGATTTACCACGGGACGAACAACAATTGTTGGATCATCTTTTAAAGTTTTATTTTAGATCTGCAAAACAAAAATGTTGGACTGATTGCCAATTGATAAAGAAGCATTTTCGAAGGACGAATAATGAACTTTTTTGAATCTTTTGAAAAGTCTCGAGGCCAGGGAAAATATTTGTGAAATCTTCATCGTTTTCCACTCATGAGATGCGCAATGCTTGAAATGACAAAATTTCCAGACGATTTGCAATTTTTTAAAGATATTTTTCTCAGTCATATTTGTAAAAAATATGGGGGTGGGTTTATGAAACTTTTAATCATATTTGTAACAAAATGGAGGTTATGAAACTCTCATCCATATTTAAAAAAAGGAAGCCTTTAATTGGGTCCTAACTGGTGCTAGAAATAAAGTTGTAACAAAAATTTAAACTTACTTCAGAAGAACCAGACAGAAATGGAAACAGATGTGTAAAAAAATATCTCAGGATTTTTCCACACATTCTTACCTCAAAAATGTTGAACTTTCGAACAGTTTAGGTGGTTTCCCATTTCTCAATTTTTTTCTAGTTTGAGAATAATATCCTCAACAATTTTCTCCATTTGTTTTGGATGCCTTTAATGTGAATTTGTCTCGGAAACTCGCCAAACTTTTGGAAAACCCCCTCCCACGCCTCAGCAAATTTACTGCGTCATCATTCCGTCAAGAGCCAGTTCCGAATTTCTTTTCAAATTTTTTTTGCTGTTGCCTTTTTTATTTCGTTTAGGAGAATAAGATAAGTTAAAAAGATATAATGATGATCCTTTTGGAGGAGTGATGAAGCCTTGAACCCGGTGACTTTCGGGTACATTACCGTACCTTATTCTGCTCTGAGGACATCCACGTTTTCTCACTGGGTGGCGTCATCAGATTACCACCACCACAACCACCAGCACCAACGGAATTCGCGAACCGTCGTGTTGATTTTGCGATAATGAGTCAAGAACAGGTTTCTTTTCGGATTATATCACGAGACCATAACAATGACGCCATTGTTATTTCGAATTCAGGTCATCCCATTCCGTTAAAAGGAATCAAGGTATTTCAAGATGTGGCACGCGGACTTTTTCTACTAGACTCGCTTTTTTTTAAATCTCTGGATTATGTTTCTTTTCGGTGCTTCAGACAGACAGAATTTGTCTACTAAATTTTTATTCCTTATTGGCTCGGTTGACCTCCAAACTGCAGTTTTTATAATGATCTATCAAGAAATGAAGAGGCTGAATTAAGATTGAAATGCAAATGCAATCTTTTTGATTTGTATCAGGACATAAGAACTGCATTTACTTGAAGTACCATGGACACTTGAGTAAGGTGTGCACCTGCATTTTCAGTCTAGAATTTGGATGAAAATGTATCCCTGTGTGTAACATGGAATCCCCACTTCAAGGGACTGAAAATGTTGAATATTCTGAAGAAAAATCGGAATTTAAATTTTGACTTCAATTGTTGTCAACTTGAATGGTGCTTTTCCATTTCCATTTCAAGAAAGAAGTTGGCCTTTCTCCTAATAATGATGCAGACAAATTTTCACCTGCTGAAATAACTTATTTTAATTTTCCATTTTGAGAATCCTTTCTTCAAGACCACCTTTCTAATTTTTGAAGACATTCCACTGTAGCGGCTTCATTGGTTCCTAACTTTTGCAAAATAGCAGGCAATTTTCAAGTACTGTGCCTACCATAAAGTCTTTCAATCAAACCCTTTTTGAGTCTGCAAACAATTTTATGAAGCTTTGCTGGTCTGCAGAAAATTTTCATGGAAATTTGCCAGTCCACAGGCCCAAAATGGTTGGGGAATATTGTTATAGGGTCTATTATTTGGGACCCGCCACGCCATGCCTTGTTGGATGCAATCATTTGGTTGGAAAAACCATTCAAAAGTAAAAATGATTAGCCTGGGAAAACTGGGAAACTTCAAGAGCTTTTGTTAACCAAGATTATCTGCCCAGTGTTGTCTTTGACTTAGATTCTCTAGGCCAGTGTTCCCAACCTGTGGTATGTGGACCGGTGCAGGTTCACAGAAGTTTTTTGCCAGTCCACAGGAAATTTCAAGCATAATACTGTACACTCATTAAAAGTAGCAAGGAACTCTTTTATCATTATCTAAAACTTTGGAAAGACAGGCAGTTGAAAGCATTTGATGAAACATGGAAGTTGGCTTTTATCCTAGTAAAAGTACTTCAGACACATATTTACCGGCTGAAAGAAATTATTGTAATTTTCAACTTTCCAAGTTTTTGATGACATTCAGCTATTGCTGCTTTATACGTGCTTAACTTCATTCTTGCAAAAAGCAGAAACTTTTATAACCATGCCCTAAAGTCTACCAAGCAAAGTTTTTTCCATTCTGTAACATTTTTTATGACTTTGCCAGTCTGCAGACAATTATTTGGGAATTTGCTGGTCTGCCAAAAATGTTGTGGAGATTTTCCAGTCCATGGGCACAAAAAGGTTGGGGAAAACTGCTCTAGGCCAATCCCAGACCTCTAAAAATTTCCTCACCCTTAGCCTCAGTAGTAAATCCAGCTGGCCAATGCAACAAATTGATAAAAACCCCTTTTTCCATTAAAACCATCATTAAAGTATACCTTGAGCTGTGATTGGGAGGAATAGTGTGTGCAAAGAAACAAGCTTGCTGAGATGTTAGGTTTCTGGTTGTGACTTGAAAATTGTCTGTCATAATAATTACTTCACTTTGGACAATTGAATGTATGCTTTGAATATTAAATTGGGATTTTACCAAGAATTTCTGGCCCTTGTCCCAGGCTGAGTCTGTGTTTCACTCTTTCTAAATCTATGATCCACTGCTATTTTTTGTGGTGACCTTTGTCCCTATATAATAGAGCTTTTGTGCACCAAAATTTTCTGTGGTCCTTTGAATTTTCTTGTAGGTCCGGAAAACCCAGTATTTTAACTGCACTTTGCTACTGATGCCTTTGCAATGTTCTGTTGAAAAATTAGCCAAAGTTTATTTTTTCTGGCGCTAACTAGTAAATTCCTATATATGCAGCAACACAAGATCAATAAAAATACAAGTAAAAGTTGGGTTCGCTTTAATGCGAGCATTTGTTATGCAGGAGTCGAGTGTCACACAGGGGATCTATATGGGTATATATATATACTGAGAATGAATGGGAGTAAAATCCTTGTCCTTGTCTCACCTCGACCAGACCATCAATAGACCAAGCAAGCGTTGAGCAGTTCAATGCCGAACCTTAATTGAAAAGCGCTTTCACTGATGGAGTCGATGCAGATTAGAGCCGTTCGAGGCTGATGGACACAATAAAGAGTGACCTTTTTTTATTTTTCTTTTTAAATTCTTGCACGCTGGAATTCCGAGCGTGGCCCGAAATGAAGTGCAGCAATAGTACCACTCGGGATTTATCATTCGGTGAGGTCAATGCGCGTGAGAGGAATTTATGGAATGCGATAATGCTGCTTATGCTTATGGCACAGCAGTCGCAATTTGAATAAAACTCGTGGAGGCTTGACGAATCGTTGATAGTTCCGTACACTTCAACTCTTTTGTTCCATCTGACCATCAGTCAATCAAAACTGAGGGACTTGTGCTGGAAAAGAGTCAATGACATGATCACAGAGTGGGTAACCTGCTTGACCAAAAAAAAATCTATAAAAGTGCGCTTAAAAATTCCTAGCAGAAAAAAATAAATAGTCAGAAAAGTAGGAGATACATTATAACCAACGCTTGATTTAACGTAAGTTTATCTCTTTAAAAATGAACCAATGTCAGCAAGTTTTGAATCTAACCTTTTGCATTCATTTTAAAATCATTGCAAAAATTATGTGGGCAAGTTATTGTTGCCTTTTCTATCCAAAAAAAAAGAATTCCAGAAAGTTGAAAACTTTAACGTGCAAGGAAAAATCAATTTTAAGCAAATATTCACGTAAATCCACACACCTTCAAGGTCTAACAATGACTTCTTTTGAGTATCAGCAATAAGAAGCCTGCAGAATTTTATTAGAAAAATGTGTTAACCTCTCGCATTGAGAAAAAAATAGGAAACAGCAACAAAGAAGTTTGGAATAAGGGACTCAAAAACTGCAATACTTCAGATAAGAACAACCAAGTTTGAATATAGACATGATTTGAACCTGAATTCAACAAATTTTGCTTTTTTCCCCCAGTAAAATTAGTTTTTCTGTTGGACTATTGGTCCAAAAGAACCCTTTAAAATCAAGTGTATATAATGCACACCTACACTTGAAAATTTTTTGTAAATGAATTTATGCCTGCCTATATATGACATCACCCTCTATTTTCCCTCTGTTGAATTTGAGAAAAAGATGCAAGTTTGCGGCACTTGATTAAGTATGGAATGAATGAATGAACAGAACACTTTATTTGCCGCTTTTCAGCGTTCACAAGGTACAATCATGATTTCCACATCCAAACCCACTCTCCACCCAACCCAAATCCCCTCAAAGACATTTAATCACTTCAAAGCAGGAAGCAAAGCACAAATTGATGACAAAAATAACAGAAAATACAATCCACAAAATAAAGCTGGACATCTGACATGTATGGATTTACCCACTCATTTCCTGACATTGAAAATAAAATAGCAGTAAAAGTTTGTTTAAAGCACAAGGTCTTCAGCTTGCTTCTGTATGAGGTTTAGTTGAATGAACAATTCAGAGTAAATCTTTGATGAGAAATCATATAAGGCCAACAGTTTATCTTGATCCTTTAAGATAAGTATGAAATGTTCAAGATTTTGATTTTTTTTCATATATTTCAGTAGCTTATTGGTTTGTTCAAGAGATGTTGAAATTCCGAGAACACTGTAATATTTCTTGCACTTTTTTTGGAAATTTTGGCAAAGTGTCCATGCATACAGTTACCATTGTCCAAATACTTTTGAGTTTAAATAGTCTTTAAATCAAATTTTCTGCATATCATGTTGGAGGCCTTACTGTTATATATACTGTACCACAAATAATAAGGGCAATTGCATTTGAACTCCTCTATATTCTGATGGTGCAACCAGAGCACATCTGAAATCCGAATACTCCTGTTCAACTTGTACAATGGACAGGAAAAGTATGGCAGTTCAACCGAACCCATGGTGAAGCATTAATCTCCACTGATTAATTGCCTAGGGGCATGTTACCCTATAGTAGTCGCACGCGGTCAACCGTGACTCGACCGACAGTGTGTATAGAACAAAAACGAAAAAAAATAATTAAACCTCATCTTATCAAAGAGCTTTTCTCTCACATCGTTCAGTTATTTTTAGAATACTGTAGTTAATCCTGTTTTTTGTCATCATGTCAAAAAAAGCTGAGATTTTTCACCTAATTCAGACAAATTTCAGTCATGCAGCAACACAATTGCAATTAATTTCCACTTTATTACAAACAATTTTGATACAACACTTGTGCGGGTTATTCAATTCAGTGTCACCCAGCCTTCTTGGACCCATGGACCAGCAAATTTCCATGAAATTTTTTGGCACAAAGTAAATTTCCCAAAAAAAATTATGTGGACCAGCAAAGTTTCAAAAAATTTTTGCAGACTCAGAAAAGTTTTGGTTGAAAGACTTAGAGGCAGGCATTGAAAAATTTTCTCCTTTTTGCNCTTTCTTCTGAAACCCGAGAAAAAAGGTGCGTGTGGTACTTGAGTAAATACGGTACTTTTGGCTTTGAAAATTTGTCTGAAGGGTTATTAATTGGTAAAAAGCCAAATTGTATTTTTCATAGGGTAATTTCAGCTCCCATTGTCTCTACAAAATTACAGATAAAGATAACAGACTCCATTGTTACTTTTGATACATTTATCATGCTCAAGAAAACTCCTTGAGTGCTGGCAAAAAAAAAAATTCTGCAGACCAGGTGTTGGGGAACACTAGTTCAATTGTTTCTCTGCGTTTATATATGAGGTGTTTTTCAAATAAATGGAGCTCTTTTTTTTCTCGCTAAAAGTAAAAATAAATGAAGAAATGAAGATTCGACAGGGAAGAATATGGTGTGAAAATACACCCAGCCCATTGTCACGGTTCACGTGAGTTGGGTGTAGTCTGACCATCACCAAGGGTTTGCACCCCCCGGGAACTTGCTCCGCATTCCTTCACTAATCATCACATTCATCAAGGCTTTCTCCAAAAGTGTTGGGAATGTGTTGTTGGTCAACGTGCTGCTGATGATGGAGAAAGAAAGAAAGAAACGCCAACAATTGCGATGGAATATCTTCATTCAGCGCTGTGCAATTCGTTTTTTGTTGAATGAATCAATCTATTAATTTACTTTTATTATTCGTCTTGAATTACATGGGCCATGTGTCTTGAGCTGTCATTGGGAACAGTTGTGCCCAAAAATCAAGAGCTTGCTACAAGTTTTTTTTTGTGTTGTCTATTTTTGTGTCTTTTTACTTTTTTCTGAAAATTCTAAAACCTTTTTGTTGTTGGGACAATTTGAAATACAGGGAGACACCAAGATGCGGATGTCATTGGTGCATCAAGAGCATCCTACTGATGTCAGATTGTCCCTAAGTCAAGTCTCATATAAGCAAGAGTCAATAGAAGAAAATTAAATGTTTTCAAAGCAAAGATACATACAGTATTGCCCTGTGCACTATATTTGTAATGAGAGATGTAACACCAAATAATTTGTGTTTGAACTGTCTTGTATGCATATAAAATACAGTACTGTACATAAAGTGTATATATGTCAGTTTTGTATATACAGTATATATTATAAATCAGTATAGTCCCACTTTATTCAAAAATGTATTAAAAATAATTAATCTTTGGAACAATGAATGGATAACTTTTATAAAACTTTAAAGCAATTTCATAATGATTGGATGGAATTCCTAAAAAATCCAGATAAAATGAAGTAATCAAACTATAGAAGTATGAAGAATTGTGCATAACTGCATTCTCATGTGGTGTATAGCCTAGTGGTTAAGGTGGTGGGCCTCCATACTGATGATGAGGTATTGAAATTGTAAAAACTCTTTCAATTTTTTGGGAACATTTCAGAAGAGTATCTGTAACTTGAGCCAATGTCCAGCCTGATTTTCCCCAAGTCAAATTGTCCTCATGTTGGGGTTGTTGCATCCCAAAGTGATGCAGCTCCAGCATCTGGCTACAAGCTGGACCAGAAAACGTGTTGTATTTCAAAGCCAGTGAGCCTTGCAAAAATCCTGTTTTTGCTAGACTCAATGAGCCTCACTCAAGNGGATCAATTGTGGAGTCAGGTGGCTGGGGAGGGGGCCTCAACCCAGACACCCAAAAGATCCCAGAGCCAAAGTGTAGGAGATTTTGAAAGTTATGAATTTAGATTGAGCACTATGGACTGAAGAAATATCATGTTAAGAATGAAGTGATCTTTCATTGTTTTTTAGGTTCTCTGAGTATTGCAAGCCCATGGGGAAGGAGTGGACCTTTGGCCACATAATGGTTCACAATGCAAAAGTTCACCTGATTATGGAAGGGTTTGCAATACATTATACAGTCCTCTCTTCATTTTGAGCATCCCATCCCAAAAGAATGATTATATCAAATGATTGAATTCTTAAAATTTCTGTAAAATTCTAAACATGATGCCCAGGTGTGGCTGGGCACCCCCAGCTTGTCTTTACTAATAAAGTTACTTAAGTCCGTAGGTAAGTGTGTACGCACCGTTTTTTTAATTCTCCCTGCTGGCCTCCAAGAGACCAGAGTTCCCTCAGACATGAATTTCAGATTTCAACTTCAAAAATTGTTTTAAAATATTCTTATTGACCAAACTTAAAATTTCTTGCACTGTTGGATGTGCGCTGAAGTTGTCTAAATTTTCATGTTTTTTTCATAAAAAATATGCAAAATTGAGTAAATTACAGCAGAAATTTTGGAACTTTTTCGAAATTTTCGTGTGCTGCCTCCTTTCCCGCCAAAACGCACAGGCGCGCGGCACCCCCCTCCCTGACTCCCGGGAGTCCCGCCCCCTAACTCTCCCTCTCTCTGCCTCCGGAGAGCATCAGTGATGTCTGGGAGCCCACAGAGAAAGGATTGC
>CAJPEX010005243.1:0-17257 GCA_905338405.1 Notodromas monacha | reverse complement strand
GAAATTCCGCGTATACACCGACCACAAGTTGGGTTGGGTGGGGAGGGGTTTGGATGCGGGAGTCTTGGTTGTGCCTTGTGAATGCTGAAAAGCGGCAAACAAAGTGTTTTATTCATTCATTCATTCAGAGAGATTAGCGATCCTGCACAAATGATATTGCCTGGACTACAATACCAGTAAAATAATTTTTATTCGAAATAAAGGCTGAGAGAATCAAGCATTTTAACTGCTGGGCTTTCACTGCATTAAAAATGAATAATATTACAAATATAAATATTATCACCATATGCATGAATACTGAAATTACAATAACATACAGAAGACGCAATTACCTCCAGATGAATTAACTTGAAATTCAGTATTCTAGGTCTTGAATAAAAAGAAAAGGCTGAAACAAATCTGGATTATTTAAAAATGATGAACAAAAATTGGAAAATGATCGCAATTAATTTTGATGATACGTCATCATCGTTTCTGACTGAGCAATTTTGAAAACCGCTCAAATTTAATGATAGATACTTTGAAGGAAGAAATCCCGTTATGATCCAACCGCAATTCGAAATAATATCTTGAAATTTTTTTGCGCTGGACATATTTGGATTTTTGACGGACGCCTTCGAATTAGCAAATGTGCTGCGTTGTGTGTGGCTCATTATTATTTTCTTGGGGTGAATAAAAGTCTACGGCTTTTTCATACTCTGTCGTGAACTGCATTTGCTCCCCTCAAAAAAGTTGCACCACGAATTTCGAGGACTCGAAACGAAGAGAAAACAAAATATCTCCCTCCGCACGAAATGTATCACAACTTTACCGACGCCCCGTCTCAACTGTGCCCACTTGTTCCTGAAAAGAGACACGGAACTCTGCAGAGAAGCTTGTTTCTTTTTTTTTCAAGCAGAAAAGCACGCATTTTTGTTTCTTCGTTCAAAGCATGAGTGCAAAAAAGGGAGAGAATAAGTCTCTTTGTTTTTTTCAAGAGAAACGCCACGGTGCTGGGTTTAAAGCACCAGAGGGTCCAAAGATCGGGGTTCCGGTCCCAAGATGCAGACGATTTCCGGCTTTTCGTGGCCGAGATCCGCGTCTGCCAAAGCAGACTTTTCATTCAGCAGCAAATATCGCTTCAGAGTGTCAGGTAAAGGCAGCTGCTTTGTTCTTTTTGCAATCGAAGATCCGTCTCCAGATAAACACCTTGAAAAAAAAAATATTGAAGTTGTCATCCCCAATCGTTATAAAAGGGTAACATTGATGCATCTTTCATGATCTTGGATGATGCAGAATTAACTGTCCATGAAATAATGACAGCAGTATTTGAAAATACAGTATCTTCTTACAGCAAATGGTACTTTGTTCAAGTGGTAATCCACAATTTCACTCTAATATGTCGCTGCTGGGCAAGGGTCAAATTGTGAAGTGGTATTGTGAGACAATGTCAACTGCAAAGTTTTCTATATATAACATTTGACATTTTTGTTTCACTCTGAAAGCTGAATTGTGGGGCAGAGGATGAATTGCAAGTCAAAATCCAGACAAATTCAAATGTCAAATTGCAGGATGGTAAAATTGCAAGAGATCAAATTTTGAGGTCCCATCTGTACAACAAATGCATGTGGTACGAGTACAACCACTATGTTCATTGTATGCTTTTTTCATCATGATGATCATGATTTCCCACTGACTTCTGTGGGAAATCATTTCATTCATTCCAAAAATACCAAAAATGTAAAATTGCAAATTTAGAAATTTCCATTACTTCTCTAAAGCCTTTTTTTGAGTACTTTTTGATCATAAGCCCATTAGATGCAATGCTTCAAATCTGCAATCCACACTTACTCATAAAATTCAGATGAAAACTGCTTCTGAAAATGTGGCTTCATCTTGAATTTTTCTGGAAGGCTCTATATTTTTGAAAACTTGTTCATGCTACACATTTTATTCATGTTATTAAGACAGTGAAAATTTGCAGTACAAATGTTTCTTGTTTAGAACAGCATTCATTTTCCACAAGCAGCAGGTTGTTGTTCCATGGGATACCCCATGTATTGAAATCAAAACCTCCCAGCAAATAATTTGTTACAGGTATTGCTGCACGGTTTCACTGAACTCATGGCAACAAGACCTAAAAAATCGGCGACAATATTAAAAACATACAGGACAAAACCTCACAACAATCACTAAACTAATGGCAACAAGATGTAAAAAATCAGCAACAATATCGAAAACTTACAGGACAAAACCTCACAACAATCAACAAAAGTATGGCAACAAATTGTAAAAAATTGGCAAAATTGTAAAAAAAACAAATGTAACAATTTTTGGGTTTTAAAATGTGTATCTAACGCGTTTCAGTATTGTAATGAATCCTATCCAGGCATAACTCAAGTTATACACCTGATCCCAGAAGACAAAAAATAGCTGTAACTAGAAGTCATTTCAAAATGCCTATAAGATACGCAGTAAATACAATCCCGAGTAGGCAAGAGAGGTACAACATAGAGAGGTACAAAATGTATAGCATTTTTGGCTAGAAACACGTTTAAAACGCATTTCAAAACGCAAATTATTTGCTGGGCTATCTGTATTTCTCTAGCTTTTTTATGACTACATGAATAATTTAAATAAAAGAGGAACTTTCAGGTTAGAAAATTTATTTATAATATTCTTCGAATTCTTCCTGAAAATCGATATAAAACACGCCTCCTACAAAGTCCTTTTTTTCCTGTTTTTTAGTCATCAGCTGAAAAGGCAGTTTTAAACTTCATTATCTTAATAAGATTATTGGTCCAATAATGCGTTGAACCACGAAGGAGAGTCGATAATGTGTTTCCAATTAGTCAGAAATTCGACGACATTCTTTTTTTCGTATATAAAAGATACGGGACAAGTGACGAGTTTGTGTTGATCCATGAGCACTGAAACAAAAACAGAAAAAAAAACTTTGAACGCAAAGCAAACTAATTAAAGTTTTTTCACTTATTTCAGGGTATGGGGTAAATCGAGTGTGTTTTTACGGATGTATAAGCGTTTTTTCTGGACAGTCATTAGATCTGAGGTCAGTCGGTGTCTGTTTTAATCACTTTCTGAGGCGGATAAAGTTTAATTACGTTCCTTATAACGTTGTGTTTTTGGTGGTCATAAAAAGCGTTGGAACTCCGATTCAAAACTTGTATCTGATATCAATTCACATAAATGTTATCAGATATTCCTTATATCGTCATGGGTTTTTTCGCTTTTTTTAAAAATAGAAAACTAATTGTGTTAGATAGACTGAGACAACGCATACAGTACTTGCTTCTCATTTTATGAGTTTTGAAAATAACTCAGGGTTGCCAGGCATTTTTATAGTTTTCTTCCTCCCCTAGCAGCAATCAAAGGCGTTGATGAACGGTGATGGAAGTTTCTGAAATATCAGAAAAATTCGAAAAAATGCCTAAATTAACACAAAAATGATGAATAACTGTATTTTTTACAGTTAGCTGCGTCTCCCATATTAAACCCAGGAATTGAGTACTGTATACTCAAAAACTATACGAAAAAGTCCCCACAACCCGTCATTGCGTTTCTTTTCCCCTCTTTTTAAATTTTCATTAAATGACTTCGGAATTTTTCGTTAATTTCCATCGATTAATTTACCTGCGAATTACTGTTCGAGCCTGTCTCAGCAAGGGCCTGGGCTGAGTGGTTTCCAGGTGCAACCAGTGAAGAAACTCCGTTCCATCTCGAGTCGACTTGAGATCAAGTGCTTTCGGCAACCTGTTGGACTGGAGCCAGTCCCAATTGGGGTTCAGTCGGGCCCCGGCTTCTACCAGGAACCTAAAGGCCTTCAGGTCCTTGTTCTTCAAGCTCCAGAAAAGGGCATTACGACCCAATTCATCCCGCAGGTCTGGACTAGCCCCACTCGCCACTAGGTATTCCAAAATGTGTCGCCTGCAGGCATTTAAGCAAAAAAATGATACAGTACATATGAACCTCTGCTGATTTACCAGTTTTTTTTTTTTTTGCGCGCTGAAATGATAATTCTTTTCCATGCTTCTTTTGTCAATTAGGCATATTTTAAATATACAGTATCATGAACATAAGCCACTTAGATACAATGCATTAAGCCTACAACCCACTTCTTCTCAAAAATTGAGATCAAACTGATTTTAAAAATTGGGTTTATCTTGATTTTGCAAAACATTTTTGATTTTTGGAAAAGTTGTTTTCATTAAGAAATTTGCTCATAGTATAGCGTAAAGATTTGCAGTAAAAAAAGTATTTGTTGCACAGAATATTCATCCAACAAGGTGTTTGTACTATGAGGTACCACTGTTTTAAAATCAAAGTACAGGTTATGGTGCCCTGTAATTCAACCCTAATCTATTGCTGGACTGGGGTGAAATTGCAAAATACTGTAGTTGAACTGCAAGGCAGTGTGCAAAATTATAGGCGTCCGCAGTAAAAAAAAAAAACACTAGAAAAGAGACTGGAGCAGGTTGAATTGCAACTCAACCTCCCTGACCATTAAATTGCAATATTTACAAATTATGCAGGAGGTCAAATTGCAAGTTACCACCCATACTGCTTTTTTGATTGTGCTTTTACAACTGCATAACAATTTCAATAAAAGAGAAATGTTTGAGCAAGAAAAACATATTTAAAATATTTCTAGAGGTTTTCCTAAAAATACCTTTGGATATTTTCTACACCACTATAGAAAGTCATATTTGTTTTCCATCAGTCATCTACTGAAAAGTCATAAAAAAATTAAAGTCTCATTCACCGTAAGGTGATGTTCTTAAGACTTATATGTGTGGACGGTCACATCACGTTTATCACCCGGTGGTCCATCTGCCCTGTGAGCAAGGTCCGGGACCGTTACAGGTGGGACCGGGCACTGCGGATCAGGAGCTTGACCAGGTCCAGGCGCCGCTCGACAGCGGCGACCCACAATGGCGAATGGTCGTAGAAGTCGCGTTGGTTCACGTCCGCCCCAGACTTGATGAGGATCTTGGCAATGTCGCCATAGCCCAGGCGACAGGCACTGAACAAAGGTGACTCAAACCGCTCATTCCGGTCCTTGCTCCGTTGATTCACGTCTGCATGGCCAGCATCTATCAGCACCTGTTTACAGATGAGCAGACAAGCCTCTCATCTAAGTTGAATTTCAAGGAACCAGCAAAAAAAAAAAAATCCAGTTCAGCAGATTACCAGCTTAATTGAGAAAAAAACAGAATATTGGCTGCTATGGGAAAGATAGAAGAACTGCAGGAAATTCTGAATGCTGATGTTGTGGACCTTAAATTGCCTCTTGAATGAGTTGACAGGATGCTGAGTTTTGAGCCAATGGTTCATTTTCCCAATTAGTCTTTTGCTTACTTGCAAAAAAGATCNAAAAAAAAAAAAATCCAGTTCAGCAGATTACCAGCTTAATTGAGAAAAAAACAGAATATTGGCTGCTATGGGAAAGATAGAAGAACTGCAGGAAATTCTGAATGCTGATGTTGTGGACCTTAAATTGCCTCTTGAATGAGTTGACAGGATGCTGAGTTTTGAGCCAATGGTTCATTTTCCCAATTAGTCTTTTGCTTACTTGCAAAAAAAATCAAGTTACACATTTCATTCCTGTTCTCCTTTCTGTGTAAATAAAATAATAGCCAGAAGGCCTCCATTATAAAGTTCAATTTATGGAGGTTTTTAAGGGGAAAGCATCAGAGATAAAAAAGGCTTTTGAGGCATTGTTTCTTAGGGAATTAGTATGGGGACTTTGAAAAAATTCAACTTTGGGCAGTATTTGACTTGGGAGGTTTGAATTTTTGTGGTTCAACTGTATAATTGCCAGGAACCACACCAAAAATTAGGATGCAGTGGTACAGTATTTCCATCTGCTGGTATATGTGCTCCACTTGTAGTACCAACTTGCATCATAAATGGTACCAGTATGGTGCCAAGTCTACCAACAAAATACAATTCATGATAACAAAATGTGCCAATCATGGTAACATATAGTACCACTCCAAGAGACTTTGTGTACCATTGGTGGTACCATCATGTACCAATCATGGAGGCACCACTATGTTAGCAAGTGCATGGCAGGATTTTCCATTGGAAAGAAAATGTGTGTCCAACTTGGTGAAATGCACACACACTTTTGCACCAAGAAGAATCTCATTCCAGATTACATCCACTTCTCAAAATCACCTTCTTCTCCCTAATTTTCCAGACAGGAAAGAAAATGTACAGTACTTGATTCGAATGCTCATTTCCCCCTGCAATAATTCCCCAACTGACTCCATCCAAGCCAGCAAGCTGACATCAGTGAAAAAGAAAATCAAGTTTATTTATTTACCAAACGCAAGTTTTAGGGGATTGTTAACTACACTCTCATCAATTTGTGTGCCCTTGCCATGGTTGAAACGAGCGAAGGTAAAAATAGAACTCAATAGCCACACCAGCTGCTCGCCAACCGTCGAATGTCGTGTTAGCACTTGGTGGGAAAATGAAAATCATTTGTACTGGACTCTTATATACTGTACAAGTGTACAGTACAGTTATTGTATGTGCCGTTCAACAAGCAAACATTTAGCGTCTCGTCTCAGAAACTGCTTTTAAATTCAGTCCAGCGTTGTTGTTCTTCTAAAATAGATGCCGCTCCATATCATCACTTAGCAGCATTGGGTTATTCTTGCACCCCAGCAGTGAATATAATTTTTTTCTGGGAATTGCTTATACAGTATTGACATAATACTGTACATATCGAATTTAGCTACAACAGAATTGAAGGGGCCAGAAAAATGCATTGTAGACAGAATTTTGAGGGAGATAATCCCTATGACAATAAGGGGCAAGAAAAGAAATTGTTATAAACGGAAAATTGCTGCAGACAAACATTGTTGTTAAGAGAGTTCAACATATGTCAACACATTGAATATATTTCCAAATAAGGTACCCTGCTTGCAATACTGTTCATGCTTGAATTTATTCAAGTTGAAATTCAAGGGACCAGTAGAACATCAGTTGTAGTTGCAGTGGTTTTCAGTAAGGGGAAACAAGCATTTGTGTTGTGCTTTCCCAGGAAATTAGTACTGTACTGTATTGGAGATGCCTTAAAATCCTTCTTAATATTTCAAATGAGTTGAAAAGATGCAGCACTTGGAGGCAAGGGTTCATTAGCCCAATTAGTCTCTGAATTCCTTGCAAAAACATCCATGGACATTTTACTGCTTTTTATTTTTGTGTCAATTGAATAATTGGCTAAAGTCCTCTGAAAATAAATTTGAGTCATGGAGGTTTGAGAATAAGAAAAGCCATCAATTTAAAGATTTTTTCAATGAATTTTTTGTTAGGGAATTTAGACAGAAGTTCAACAAAGCAGATGTCTACAGGTTGAGAAAAATCCACAAGGAGTAAAACCTATTGTTTTGAGAAATCTCCAATGTTAATCCTATATGCTGCTAGAAATGAAGAAAAAACGCCTTTTGGTAGTATTTTTTTCAACCAAATTCTTCTGCTGGAAGAGCATCTGAATTCTATCTAAAATTTTTACAAATTTTTAGGCCTTTTTGTTCAAAAGTTAGTTTTATTAAATTTTCCATGCTCATTGGCACAATATTTGCAAAAATACCTCAAACTTCCCAAATTTTCATCGGAAAGGATTGAAAAGCAATAATGAAAGTGAGGGCAGTGCACAAGTGAATAAAAGGAAATAGACCAGCAGTTATTGCTCACCTTGACTATTTCGCAGTCGGCGTTGAAGACAGCCAGGGAAAGCGCGGTCATGCCGCGAAACGGGGTGCGGACGTCGGCAGGTGTACACACCGTGGCGAGACTCGCCACGTGGTNTGAGTCATGGAGGTTTGAGAATAAGAAAAGCCATCAATTTAAAGATTTTTTCAATGAATTTTTTGTTAGGGAATTTAGACAGAAGTTCAACAAAGCAGATGTCTACAGGTTGAGAAAAATCCACAAGGAGCAAAACCTATTGTTATGAGAAATCTCCAATGTTAATCCCATGCTGCTAGAAATGAAGAAAAACCGCCTATTGGTTAGTATTTTTTTCAACCAAATTCTTCTGCTGGAAGAGCATCTGAATTCTATCTAAACATTTTGCAAATTTATAGGCCTGTTTGTTTAAAAGTTAGTTTTATTAAATTTTCCATGCTCATTGGCACAATATTTGCAAAAATACCTCAAACTTCCCAAATTTTCATCGGAAAGGATTGAAAAGCAAGAATGAAAGTGATGGTAGTGCACAAGTGAATAAAAGGAAATAGACCAACAGTTATTGCTCACCTTGACTATTTCGCAGTCGGCGTTGAAGACAGCCAGGGAAAGCGCGGTCATGCCGCGAAACGGGGTGCGGACGTCGGCAGGTGTACACACCGTGGCGAGACTCGCCACGTGGTCGCGATTGCGCGCGCTGATGGCCACGTGCAAGTCCGCCGTTTTCCGCGACCGGCCGCCAGGTGTCTCTCGCCGCATGAAAAGCGAATAACAACCTCTCTCCTTTATTCAGCTCAACGCGATGAGCTTTTTTGTTGTCGGTGTTGTTGCTCTGGAGCACACATGATCCTTTTCTGGTTTGTCATGTTGTCGCCAGCAGCAGGAGCAGCAGCAAAACACGTACCGTGACTCATGCGTAAGTATTCCTTAAGAAAGAAGTACTGCGAGACCTGCTGTCGAGTAAATATAGGAAGTCTTCTGTACTCCTGTTGAAAAGAGGATGAATAAACATGAGACTGATGAGATGCAGTGGGATCCCGAGATGCACAAATACAGTAATTGGTACTAGAAACTCAATTGCCTCTGTGTTGGATTGTCTGCATCTCAGGTTATATTTTCTCGTCATAGACTTTACCGCAAACACATTTAATTGGGTTTTCTGTTTAAAAAATTAGGGAGAAGTTCCCAAAAAATGAATAAAATTTTTTTCCTTCAACTTCAAAATGCAAAAAATAAAAACTACACAGAAGAAAACCACACAGAATCTGATCTTTTGATGGCAGCAAAAGGAGATTGAAAAGCAAAAAAACTTGATTAGTCTTGCTATACTGTGCACAAATAAAAAACACACAAAATCAGCCAGTTTCTTGATTATGAATTGAAGTAAATTCATAATGAAATGTACTGTATTTTCAATTTTGTGAATGTAAAAATAGCTCACTTTGCGCGGAAGATGATCAAAATTGAGAATATTTTGAATTCTTCTAGAAATTTTGGAAAAGTGTCCATATTTTGAGGCATAGTCCGAATGGTGAGGATGAATGTTTTTTTTTTTTAGCTTTTCCGTGTTCAAAAGTCGAATCGTCCCATGAATACAAGCTGTATAAAAAGCTTCGATGCTGTCTGCTGAACATGGAATCTCAAAAGAGCAGTTAAATCTAGTTCATCCCATAATATCGCTTGTTTTCAGTTTATTAAAACGTCACGAAGGTGTCGCTATAGTCACTCATCTGTCTCTTCATAGCAACTGATTATGATGGCATACAAACGGAGATAAATATTTTCAAGACCTCGTCCTGGGAAAAAATTTTCGAAAAAATCCAAAGCTCGTATTATTTCCATCACATTCAAAGCACAGAAAAAGGGTTTCTTTGTATAATCAAGATGAAAGTCGCAGTCAAATTGAAGTCCTAAAAACAAATGAGTTCGCACTTCGCCGAGGATTTTTCACAAAATTTCCACAAAAAATTATCCTTACCTCTGAAACACTTTCCTGATCCGAATTCAATCTATTGAATCTTGAAAGATATGAGCACGTGTGATAATGTCCTGCACATCATTCCTAATAAAATATGTCAAAAATATTTCTTCCGTTCGGGAATCTCGATTGTTTCCTATATAACTTGTACAAATCAATAAGTTTACATATTTGAAAAATGTCCTCTGTTCATCCCCAAAACTTTTTTCTAAATTGAAGCTTTACAAAGCATTGAAGGGCAACCGAAAATAGAAAAAAAATCTAGACAAAAATATTCGTCGATGAATGATCCAGCTCGTTTTATTATTCAGTTATTTCCACTCTAAACACCTCTATCCTCACAAAAAAAAAAATAGTCCTCCGCATCAAAACACGGTTCATTCATTTCAACTTCAAAGCTAAAATAAATGCTTCGTTTAATTTAAAGTGACCCAGTATTTATAATTTGTCACACACAAAAACATATCACTTTCTATATATACTCGCTAAAATATTTCCAAAGCTTGCAGAAAAATGCAAGCAATATTCATCCGAGTTTAACTGGTTTCCTCTCTTGAAAAAAAATCGCAGACTTTATTTTTTTCTCGTTTTTATCGGAAGAACGAGGGAAACGAACTTCGGAGTGGAACAAATTCTATGATGGTGTTCCTGCCGACACAAACAAAGAAGTATATACTTGCACTACTCGGATTTCGTTGCGCCAACACACGCAGAGACGCGAACGAAAAGTGAGCTCGGGGATTCGAAAAGTAACAAAAAGGCGAAACAAATTTTCGGGGAATGAAAAAAAAAAAGATTTATAAAAATAAAAAAAAATAGAACAGCGAGAGGAAAAACACCACTCGCATTTCAGGCGCGTGAGACGCCAACACGCACTGATTTCTGAGCGCTTTTCGGTGAGCGATGGTGAGAACATTTTCACCCAGGATTTCGATTTCTAAAATATTTCTTTCTTTTGGTCAAGCTTTTTGGCACTTCTATACAAAGGGAATATTTTTTACTCATTATTTTACTAAAATATAGAGATGCTAATTAGAATATTCGTTCATGGTCGAATGCAATAATTTCGGCGTTCTATTTTCGTGCCAAGAAAAAAACTTTAGCTTTCTGGGGGATTCGTGAAAACTACATTCAAATTTCTAGAAATTGAAGTGATGCAACCTGGCTTTGTAATGGAGTATCGTTCAAATATCTTCTGCTGAATCAATTAACCTGATCATCGATAAAATCAAGAAGAGCCTTGTTCTTTCTGATGACCAATAATCCCGCTCGTCTACAATTAACTTCAGCAATAACCTTGATATTTAAAACCTAATTGACCTGCGAGGAAATTAAAAGCTTATGCCCTTATGGTAAACACCCGGTGGAAAACCACAGTAACTAATTTCAAAATTCAGAGAAAATATTCACGGTATACGAATGCATCAAACCTCGAGCATTTGAGATGTCAAGGGCCGAAAAATCCCTCGTAATTATATCCTCGCAATCTTTTTGAACCTCAAATTACACGCCTACGATATTCCGCTTCTCTGGTTTAATCGTGTCAGGTGAACGGCTGATGGGTTCAAAAGTGCGGTTTACAAAAGGGTATGGGAACAGTTGTTCAGAAATAAAAGACCTGCCATTTAAAATGTGGAGAAATTCCACAAAATGTTTGGCAAATATTGTATCTTTTGGCCTAACGATTAAAAAAAAGTCTCCACGTAATTTTCATCATGTCACCCAAAACCTCGTGTCGAGCCCTTTAATTTTGCTCAATTTTTCTAATTGCATTTGCACGTACGGCATTATTTTCTTCCACAAAGCTGGTCCTGAAGTTGTATAAGGTTTACAGAAAATTCGGTCAGATGCTATTAAATATTGAAATTTCTCCTCTGATGTCCTCCAGTCATCTATATACAGCTTTTAAAAAGACGAGAACTTCGATTGCGCGCGCTGATGGCCACGTGCAAGTCCGCCGTTTTCCGCGACCGGCCGCCAGGTGTCTCTCGCCGCATGAAAAGCGAATAACAACCTCTCTCCTTTATTCAGCTCAACGCGATGAGCTTTTCTGTTGTTGGTGTTGTTGTTCTGGAGCACACATGATCCTTTTCTGGTTTGTCATGTTGTCGCCAGCAGCAGCAGCAGCAGCAGCAAAACACGTACCGTGACACATGCGTAAGTATTCCTTAAGAAAGAAGTACTGCGAGACCTGCTGTCAAGTAAATATAGGAAGTCTTCTGTACTCCTGTTGAATAGAGGATGAATAAACATGAGACTGATGAGATGCAGTGGGATCCCGAGATGCACAAATACAGTAATTGGTACTTGAAACTTAATTGCCCCTGTGTTGGATTGTCTGAGTCTCAGATTATATTTTCTCGTCGTAGACTTTCCCGCAAACACATTTAATATTGGTTTTCCTGTTCATGAAAAATTAGGGATAAGTCCCGCAAAAATTGAATAAAAATTGTTTCCTTCAACTTCACAATACAAAAAAAACTGCGCAAAAGAAAACCACATAGAATCTGATCTTTTGATGGCAGCAAAAGGAGATTGAAAAGCAAAAAACTAGATAAGTCTTGCTATGCTGTGCACAAATAATACAAAAAATAAAAACACACAAAATCATCCAGTTTCTTGATTATGAATTGAAGTAATTCATAATTTTATTTTCAATTTTGTGAATGTATAAATAGCTCACTTCGCGCGGAAGATGATCAAAATTGAGAATATTTTGAATTCTTCTAGAAATTTTGGAAAAGTGTCCATATTTTGAGGCATAGTCCGAATGTTGAGGATGTGTGTTTTTTTTTTAGCGTTTCCGTGTTCAAAAGTCGAATCGTCCCATGAATACAAGCTGTATAAAGCTCTGATGCTGTCTGCTAAAAATGGATTCTCGAAACAGCAGTTAAATCTAGTTCATTCCATAATATCGCTTGTTTTCAGTTTATTAAAACGTCACAAAGGTGTCGCTAGAGTCGCTCATCTGTCTCTTCATAGCAACTGATCATCATGCCATACAAACGGAGACAAATATTTTCAAGACTTCGTCGTGTGTAAAAATTTTCGAAAAAATCCAAAGCTCGTATAATTTCCATCACATTCAAAGCTCAGAAAAAATGGTTTCTTTGTATAATCAAGATGAAAGTCGCTGTCAAATTGAAGTCCTAAAAACAAATGAGTTCGCACTTCGCCGAGGATTTTTCACAAAATTTCCACAAAAAATTATCCTTACCTCTGAAACACTTTCATGATCCGAATTCAATCTATTGAATCTTGAAAGATATGAGCACGTGTGATAATGTCCTGCACATCATTCCTAATAAAATATGTCAAAAATATTTCTTCCGTTCGGGAATCTCGATTGTTTCCTATATAACTTGTACAAATCAATAAGTTTACATATTTGAAAAATGTCCTCTGTTCATCCCCAAAACTTTTTTCTAAATTGAAGCTTTACAAAGCATTGAAGGGCAACCGGAAATAGAAAAAAAAATCTAGACAAAAATATTCGTCGATGAATGATCCAGCTCGTTTTATTATCCAGTTATTTCCACGCAAAACACCTCTATAGCCTCATGAAAAAATAGTCCTCCGCATCAAAACACGGTTCATTCATTTCAACTTCAAAGCTAAAATAAATGCTTCGTTTAATTTAAAGTGCCCCAGTATTTATAATTTGTCACACAAAAAATATGACTTTCTATACTCGCTAAAATATTTCCAAAGCTTGCAGAAAAATGCAAGCAATATTCATCCGAGTTTAACTGGTTTCCTCTCTTGAAAAAAAATCGCAGACTTTATTTTTTTCTCGTTTTTATCGGAAGAACGAGGGAAACGAACTTCGGAGTGGAACAAATTCTATGATGGTGTTCCTGTACTCGGATTTCGTTGCGCCAACACACGCAGAGACGCGAACGAAAAGTGAGCTCGGGGATTCGAAAAGTAACAAAAAGGCGAAACAAATTTTCGGGGAATGAAAAAAAAAAAAAAAATTAAAAAAAAAAAAAAAAAAGAACAGCGAGAGGAAAAACACCACTCGCATTTCAGGCGCGTGAGACGCCAACACGCACTGATTTCTGAGCGCTTATTTTCGGTGAGCGATGGTGAGAAAATTTTCAACCAGGATTTCGAAGTTCTAAAATAATTTATTTCTTTTGGTCAAGCTTTTTGGCACTTCTATACAAAGGGAATATTTTTTACTCATTATTTTACTAAAATATAGAGATGCTAATTAGAATATTCGTTCATGGTCGAATGCAATAATTTCGGCGTTCCATTTTCGTGCCGAGAAAAAAACTTTAGCTTTCGTGAAGAAATCGACCAAAAACTACATTCAAATTTTTAGAAATTGAAGTGATGCAACCTGGCTTTGTAATGGAGTATCGTTCAATTATCTTCTGCTGAATCATAGAAGAGCCTTATTATTTCTGATGACCAATAATCCCGCTCGTCTACAATTAACTTCAGCTATAACCTTGATATTTAAAACCTAATTGACCTGCGAGGAAATTAAAAGCTTATGGTAATTTTCTGATGGAAAACCACAGTAACTAATTTCAAAATTCAGAGAAAATATTCACGGTATACGAATGCATCAAACCTCGAGCATTTGAGATGCCAAGGGCCAAAAAAATCCCTCGTAATTATATCCACGCAATCTTTTTGAACCTCAAATTACACGCCTACGATATTCCGCTTCTCAGGTTTAATCGTGTCAGGTGAACGGCTGATGGGTTCAAAAGTGCGAACGGAAAAAGTTTTCAAGAAATAAAAGACCTGCCATTTAAAATGTGGAAAAATTCCACAAAATTTTTGGCAAATATTATATCTTTTGGTCTAACGATTTGAAAAAAGTCTCCACGTAATTTTTATCATGTCACCCAAAACATCGTGTCAAGCCCTTTAATTTCGGACAATTGTTTTAATTGCATTTGCATGTACGGCATTATTTCTAAGGTGTTTCGACCAGGACTTCAACATATTCCAAATGTCTTTTAAGCCAGTCTACGATAATTTATAACTTTAAAGAGGAGACTACAGGAGGTCAGTAGATATATGTCGAAAATTTTTCTGCTCTTGAGCATCTGAAGTGAAAAAAAAGTATGCAGTTGCCACTGCGAAGGTAAAAGGCTTTTCTCGATAAAAAACGAACGAAAGTGAAAGCCACGTGGCCTTCACTCCTTGGGTTTGTGTCTTTTATGGCTGCTTCGTTTTGCTTGCCTATGCAAGCATATTATCTTGACTGAAAAATACTTCTACACACGTACGGTACTCATTGAAGCTGAAGGAAAGACAGACAGATGGAGAAAAACATAGATAATGACTGTAATAAAACGCTGACAATTTTCGCAATTTTTCTTTGAAACGTGCCTCATGGTGACCTCATAATCCGAACAGTCGAAAAAAAGAAAGGAAAAATGTAGAGAAAAAAAGATGATCATTCGCTTACAATTGTTCGCAATGCTCTTTAAAAACCCTCAACTGATGATCCCATAATCTTAAAAAAAAAATCGGGGTTACAAATTAAACTCTCAAAAATTTTCACACTTTACAAAAGCCACTTCCGCCATCAGACACGCACACACACACACTCATATACATATTACACGCTTAAATAGTTACACACTGTACACTCAAAAAAAATACACTGATTTAAAGCAAGAAGCGACGAAAGCTTCAGCAGGCATCATCATCACCACACGACCCGATAAACCCACACACTGCATGGAAGAAAAACCCGGGCCAGAAAGCTGGCACATCACACATATGGAACCCGGCGGACCTGGTTTTCGGCAATGGCTGCACTGCACACAGCAGCAGAGGGTCCTTTGCCAGCAGGAGCAGCATGGAACCCACGCTGCAGAAAATAAGGGGGGTCCCCTCCGCCTCGTCGTCGCTATATGTTCTGTTCCGTTTCTTTTTGTGCGTGTGTTATACTGTAGTACATTATATATGTTCCTTGAACATTTTCTCCTTTCCTCCTCATGCCGTGTTCCATTCCTTCCGGTTCTGCTTTGACGCAGGGGTGTGCGAGCATGCGCTAAACTGCGGAGGAGGCTTATTTGTAACGCGTTCATACTGGCTGCCTGCCTGCCAGCCTGTGAGTTGGGCCGGCTTCCAAAAAATACACGAGATATATATATACAGTATATATATATATATATATATATATATATATACTGTATATGCACGGCCCATCCGTGGAATCCATGTTTCTGTGTCTGCTTTGCTCAGTTCTGAAGGTCTGTGTGCTGTTTCTAGGCTGGCCCACGAGAGGGCCACAGCAGCAGCAGCAGCAGCGCCAGCCATCAAGTACTGTACAAGGTATGCACTGTACAGTGAGACTCCATAATATGGACCTCCCATATATGGACAATCTGATTTAAGGAAATTTAGAACTGGAAAATGTACTTCAGCATACATGGACAGATATTTGAGATACCAACATATTTCCTAGATTCCTGGAGGGATTGAAAAATTTTAGTTTTCTGAATTTTTGTATTTCCTGAATAAATTGAGCTACAGTAATTATACAGTATTTACAAATACTATGAGATGAATTTCATTGTGAAATTACCCTGATTCAGTATCAAAAGTAGACTGATTTGTTGCTTGTCTCTTCATTTTACTAATCATCTGTGCACAGTATATACCTGTACTGTACTAATATAGCAAGACTTTTTATCATCTTTTTGCTTATTGAGCTCATTCAGATGCCAAAGTATCAGACTTTGTGTTGTTTTCCCCCGTGCATATATTTCCTATATCTTGCAGTTGCAAAGAGATAATTTTATTATATTTTTTTAATATTTCTGAGAGATTCAACAAGACTTCTAGAGTATAACATTACCTATGGATCAGTGCTGCTCAACTTATCAGACGTTGTCAATAAGAGCCACATTGCAAAAGCAGAGAGTCTTTGTGGGACACATTTGAGTCACTTTACTGTGACATGCTCGTCTTTTGGGTTATACTTGAATAAATTTTAGTCTTGTAAAAAACATAAAATTGATATTATGTGCAGGATCATGCAAAAGTTTTGCAGGCACAAAAGAAAATTAAGCTATTTCATAGGTACAGTCCCTTGTTCACTAATTGTTGAATTTTTAAATACAGTTGAACATTGATAAGTAAAATCCACCCCAACTTGAATTTTTTCAAGCCCCTCTCTGAATTCTCTTGAAAACAGTGCAGCAAGAACCTTCCTAAAACAAAATATTTTCTCTCAAACCTCTGGAAGTGAACTTTTCTGAGGCCTTTTGGTTATTATTTCCCTAAAATATGAGAGATAAAAAAGGATTTTATGCAGCTTGAAAGGAAGCAAAAGACTAATTGAGAAAATGAACCCCTTCCTCCAAGTTCAGGAAGATGTAAACTCATTAAGAAGCAAGTTTAGGCCCAGAATATTCACATTTACAATTTTCTGCAATTTTTTTCCTTTTCCTCACAAGCAACAAAAATGTTTGTTTTGTTATCCTGGAAAAGAGCTTCACTCTTTTCCTGCACCCTTGGAAAGAGTAATCACTCTTTCCTGTAATTTAGCAATCCTTGAAAAGCTCATTCATTCTTTCCTGTAATTTGGGTGTTGTGGAAATG
>CAJPEX010005242.1:0-17261 GCA_905338405.1 Notodromas monacha | reverse complement strand
TAGCTGTTAATTAGTCGAAAGAGCTTTTGCTCCTATCCGAACTTGCCCCCGAGGCACTTCCCAATGAAATGTCAACAATCCGTCTCTCGGAACTTTTTGGGATGCTGGAAGATTGCTTCATGATTATAGAAGGAAAAATGGCAGGCAAAGGATTGTTTATTTCACAAGAGTCTGGAAGGAATGGAGTTTGAAAAAGGTGGACTAAATGACTGACTGGAAGCTTGGAATTATTCAGTATATAATGATAATGTTCTGATTCTTAGAATTTGAGTACACCGCTGTACAGTATGTTGTGTAATTATAGTTTCAAAATGTGTTTTAACAAAAATGTCTAGAAATTTTGGAGTCAATAGTTTTCCATTTTTCTTTCAAAGGGAATATGATTCCAAGGTTGGGTGGGAAGAGGGTTTGGTTGTGGAAATCTTCATTGAATCTTGTGAATGCTGAAAAGCAGCAAATAAAGTGTTCTGTTCATTCATTCATTCATTCCAAGTATTTCCCAACTGTAGAAAACTTTAATTCTGGCTACATAAACTGTTCTTTTTGGAAGATGTCCTCATAATTGTCATAAATTAATTCACTTTTTCGGAACAGGTGGTGCCTCAAATTCTGCCCCAATCAATTCCTGGACTATGGTGTAATTGTCAAGTAGTAAAATTGCAAGAAAATGTCAAATGCAATGTTTTCTTCATTGTATTTGATGTTTTCCAAATCTATGTGAGTTGAATTATGAGGCAGTGGTCAATTGTGAGTCAACCTCCCAGCCAATTCAGAAATTAAATTGCAGGGTGGTTAAATTGCACCTGTGATTGAATTTCAATTTTTTTAGATTTTTTCAGAACAAAATACATTTCTTTCTTGATTATAAATTCCCTCAAGACTGCAAAGAGTCATAGAAGATAATTCCTGAAGTTTTTCTGACAATAAGGGATGGCATTTTTTCAATTTTTTAATATTTCAAAAGCTTTCATGGAATATATAAATTCTTGTCACATATTTCACTGACAATCATGCTTTGGATCTCTGAAAAATTGACATCTTCATTTTATTGTTTCATTGCACTTTAGAGACTTGACAAACAATAATCATTGCCTACAACAATATTCTCTTTATTATGAGTCTGTTAGGTCCCATGGGGTTCTCACCAAAGTTTATTGGGATTCTCTACAATGAACTTCTCTCTAAACACATTTTTTATGGTGTCTNAAAAAATCAAATTGTGATTGGGTGAAGTAGTGAATTAGATCCTTGTAGAAGAATGTGGTATTGTGTTCACAGAACCTAGCACCAAAATGTTTTTCACATGCATATATTTCAGTGGCCCTCTATTTTTCTGATGTTATTTTTAGAAAAAGGCGTACATTTTACTTGAGTAGAAAAAGTAATACATAACCCCTCTCAAAAAAAAAAATCAAAACAATATGCACTCAGCACCAGGAAACCATTCCTTAACTATTTCTGTGTGACAGTTCAAAACACATTCCTTGAATGCTTAGTGCTTCTAGGCAAGAAAACGTTTAAAAAAAAAAAACCAGCACTTGAAGATAAAAGCGAGGTGGATAAAGTTCTACATGGGTTCAGAACATGGGAATAAACATTTAAATGGAATTTCAGTCCACACTTTACAAGGTTTGTTGACTCTAGAGGACACGTCTACAGAATTCTTAAATATCATGAAGGAAAAGCACCTGGAAGATTGACGATGATATTGAAAAAAAGTCGAGGTAGAAACAATTGTAATGAAACCTCCCTTTATCTATAATCTGGCGTAATGATGACACACCAGTGTGGGAAAGTTGTGGAACAACCAAAAGCACAAGCTCCTATTTCTCACAATAATAGCTGAGGATGAAAGCTTCACAAATACAGAATTCCAGAATAAACATATATGACTATATTTAAACTGTTACATTGTTGAAGTCCTGCCATACCTAATTTTTGGTCAACAACAGCATTCATTGAAAAATGCGCTTTGCGTGAGTGCAAAAGATCCCCATTCAAATGAATGGAAAAATGGAAAAGAGCCCATCACTGCCCCTCATACAAAAATGCTGAGTGTCAAAATATTGGCTTTTTGGAATATTCATCCAGATAGAATGCTTTATTTTGCCAAAGAGATGCAGTACTGTACAGTACTTCATGATTTTAAGGTCAGTGGAGCACTCAGCTCCATTCCAAATCATTTCACAACAACTGTGGAAATACAGTGAGACCTACACATGCTGACACCTTGACATGGGGACAATTCAACATAGGCACATTTATTTTTCAATAAAAAAAACATAAAAATCCCCCAGCATACATCAGACACTGACTCAACATGAGGACATTGCATGATCAAATTGCCAATAAGTTTTAGGAAAATGGATTTGTATCAGGCTCAATTGTAAGAAACGTGTGTTTCCAACCCTGAGAACTATGCAAGAAAACTGCTTTGGTACTTTTCCCATCACTTTCCCATCCATTCAGCAAATTAAAAGAATTACCTATAGCACAGATGGACTTCCTTCTCTCTTTGTGACATGGATGTTATTTTTACAGATGCCAACGTTTCAATGAACGGTACAGCAGTATACTGTTCAATGCTCCACATGTTCTGATTGGGTTTTAAAAGATAATCACTGAATCAAATTCAAGTGGCAAACAAATTTTCTTTTCATGAATTCTGAAGAATATTTCTTCCATAAAACACCAATTAAAAATTATATAATGTAAGTCTATGAGAAAACAAGACTTGACTTAGGGACAATTCAACTTAGGGACACTCCTGATGCACCAATTATGTCCACATCTGGGGGTCTCACTGTACAATATTGCAGTTGAACCAGAATAACATTACTCAAAGTAGAAAATCTAGAAATGTTGAATATTTTTAGTTCTTGTCTGAATTGACCCAAGAGCGTTGTTATACAGGGAGGACTGTCTCTAGAACAATCTTGTCTGCCATGGTTTCTTCCAATCAAAGAATGTCTGTCTTGTCCCTTAGGCAAAGGGTGTTGGGTCCTGTCACTCCTGTCAGATGTTGCCACACCTGCAAAGGAATTCTTTGGGGTGCTACCTGGCGTGTCCGGTCAGCCACCGGTCGGTCAATTCACGGTCGCGCACCTGCCAGTCGTCAAGCGCCGGTCGGTCCAACTGCCAGCCAGGGCAGTTTGGCCTCGTCAATTCCCAGCCCACCAATCTGCGGTTTGGTCACCCAATTGTCGGGGCACCCGAACAATCTGGTGACAAAAATCATGCTGATTTTTTTTCAGAATGGTATCCTACCACAGATTTTTTTTTCAAAATTTCAGCAATGTTAGGTTAGGTTAGGTTAGGTCAGTTTATGTGATGTTAGTTTAGGTTAGGTTAGGTTAGGTTAGGATATGTTAGGTTAAGTTAGGTTGGGTTTGATAAGTTTTTTCTTTTTTTGAAAATTTTTATAAGATGAAATTTTGTAAAAAAAAATAATCTATGGTAGAATACCATTCTGCTCACCAAATTCTAGAAAGAATCAGCATGATTCTTGTCACCCAATTGTTTGGGTGCCCCAACAATCGGGTGACCGGACCGCGGTTTGGTGGACTGGGGATTGGCAAGGCCAAGGACTGCCCTGGCTGGCGGTTAGACCGACCAGCACTTGACGACCGGCGGGTGCGCGACCGTCAATTGACCGACTGGCGCATGACCAGGTACCGCTACCTGGGTGCATGGGAGCAGGGTGGCAGGAAATCCTGCTTTGTGGCCAGTTTGCCACAATGCAGCAAACCTGTGGCAATACAAGATCCAGGGAGAGATGAAAACAAATGTCTGACAGGAAAACGTCCCTTGAAGGTTTCACCAGCCAGAAGAAAAACTGGGGATTTCCAGTCCTCCACCACAGGAGATCTTGTGTGGCTGTTATAGGGACTTGTACTGATGGGGACATTTACCTGAAGGCTCTATTGATTTAATGTATGAGAGGTTACACAGTTCTGGATGGATCAGCTTCTATGCCTACCATTCTGTGGGGAAGCTTTAAAATTCAATGACTGTTTCAACACATGAATAAAAATGACAGCAAAGTGTGTACAAATTTCTGGTGATTCGATTGAGAAGGTTTCTGCATAGCATCTTGGAACTAGTGAACATGAAAAAATACTTGGACAATCCATGGTGCATAGATTATGTCAAGTCTGCACCAAAAACAAGAGTGTGCTAAAGCAAGTGTGCGCATAAATGTGTAACCCCTTGTATTGCCAAGTCTGTGTCTTTGGATCTGCGCTCTCCTGTTCTTTTGGATTAAATAAACCAAGGTTCTGAAGGAACTTTGATAAGGAGGATTTTGGCTGCATAATGGGTAACCACCTGTGTTTCTTTTCCTGAACCCTTTGTGATTTCCTGCCACAACATAAGGTTCTTTGCCCATTTATAGGGGATTCTCCACAATAATATTCTCTACAGCACATTTTTTATCTAGTGCCTTACATTTCATTGCAAAGGGAGTCCCCCAGAATAAACCTTCTTAAGTGAAAGACTTTCTTCCTGAAATATCTGCAAATCAAATGGCTGAATGCCTTTTTGAGCTATTATTCTGATAATTTGGAAAATGAATAGCTAAATTGTTGCTTTGCTTCAAAAGAGATAATGTGGCTATACTTGGGTATGGGTACATGGTATGGGTACATTTCTGTCATTAAGGAATGTTTCACCAGGAAAAATACTTTTTCCCTAGCTCAAAATCTCTCAATAACAGTTTCTGGGCCATGAGAATTTTCTAATTTTCTGGACAAATTTACTGATCTAGCTGCTGGACAAATGAAAATTTAACCTCAGCCTCAATGCTTTCAAGCATGATTCATTTCATTTGATGGATTTCATTCAAGAACTATATATACTAATCAAAGTTAAGCAAGTACATATTGTAGGAGATTAATTCAAAAGTCGCCGGCAGGATTTTCTTTATTCCCATTGTTGAAGCCTCCAATCAAGTCGAGAACTCATTTGTCCAGAAAATATGTTCAGCCTTGCGCATGCTTTCTAAATTCATTTCAGAAGTCCGCTATGCATTTATTAATATTAACTGATCCACGGAAGAACGGTGACACATTCTTGCCTCGCATTTCATTTTCGGTCAATTGCATATTCTAAGAGGTAACCCAGCATTTCATTATGAAAAAAAAACGAATCACTTTCCTTTCCTTTAGCATATGGTTCCTAGTCCTTGAAAATTCCGGTAACATTTCAGACAAATAGTTGAGTGAACAAAATTCCGTGCTTCATCCAAGCAGAAAATTGTAACTGCATTCTTATTTTTGGGTCATTTGGTAGCATATTGATTGTACTGTTATAGCTTTGATAGATATGAAATTCGTCAAGTTACCCAAGAGGCAAATGATGCAATGGATTCACATGATGGAATTTGATGAAATCCACAGTTCATTTTTTTATGTTTTCAACTGTACCCCATGTTATAAGGGTTTCTGGTGAAAAAGAAAACGTTTTTCACAACTAATTTCTTTCTGGTCATTTAATGAATTTTGTTGTGGGAAGATGAAAGTCAACTTGTTTAATACCCATCTGTTTGACCACAATTTTCTATATTATTGAAACTTCCTGATGCTTCTAACCAACTGCTGGCTTTTGTAATTGATGATTGACAGAACTGAAAAAAAAATGTTTGGGCCAGCAGAGGAATTATTACATTATTTAAAGGATATATAAGGTGTCGTGAATTTTTTGAGTCACTTCTGCAGAACCAAGCATATTGAATTTAATCACCAGCCTCGAGCTGATGGAAAGTAATTTTTAATGTCACTATTCTCAACGTTTTGAACTTAATCCTCAAAGAGAAAAGCACCAAACGGCACCTTTAGAATTGCAAGTAATAAATAGAGACGAGTTTTGGCAATTGCCAAAACTTGTCCTTGGATCCTTCCGTGAGACTTGGGTTTCTCACCCATTCTCACAAGAACCAAAAAACGGACCTTGACGTCCTAAAAAATTGTCAAAATCTAGTAATTTAACCCTAACGGCAGAAGCTGTAATCTAACCCAAAATTGCAGTGGAAAACTTCCACAGAAACCCTTTTTTCCTGAGGAAACATCTCAGGATTTCAAATCACTATCCCTCAAACCATCGTACTGTGCGGAACATTGGAGCATACAAAGTACTGGCAAATCTATTCAAAACTGTTTGGAAAAACTTGTGAAATTGTCAATACAACTTCTTAAAATAGGGTGTTCTCAAGCACCCCAGTTGTAGCCCAACCAATTTCTGTGTTATATTTTATCTTTCCCATTTGTGTAAAATACTCTACATTCAAACTTTTGTGACATAAGGGAGACTAAAAAAGCCTTAGATCCCTTATAGTTATCTATACATGCTCCCCCATAATAAATTAAATAAAATTAGCAATCAGGTCTGTTATCTGTGTTTGACATTTTGGGAAGAGAATGACGGTTGAAATTATCTGATGAAAAATAAAAGTTGGCTTTTTCTCTTGATGATATCCATGAAAATTTTTCACCTGCTAAAATTAATCATATAATTTTTTTTAATTTTGAGAAACTTTACTGTAAGCCCAAATTTTTAAAATTTTTTGAAGACATTCCCCATAATTCTGTTAGTTTGGTTCTCAGCTTAATTTTTGAGTAAAAGCAGGAATTTTTTTTAATTACTGCCATGAAGTCTTCCAAACAAAACTTTGCTGCATTTGCAAACATTTTGTGAAACACTCACATTTTGGAGAAGTTGTTTTGGGCATTTTCTGGTCAAAACAAAATTCTAATGAAATTTTCAGGTCTGCAAACCATAAAAAAAAGTTGGGGAACACTGCCTTGGCTCATTTGCCCTTGTAACCGTTATTATCCATGACCCTATTAGGGAATTCTATTTTAAGAAAAGATACTCAAGATCTTGTAGCGGATCACAAGGGCAAACATTCAAGGTTTCTCATTCAGCAGGTGACTTAATGTCATTTACGCGTTAACTGCTGGAGTGCTGGTGAAGTATCTTTCTAAGAACCGTCATCATCAGCTTCCGACGGGGTCATAGGGCTTTAAAATTACACTAGGTCATAGCGGAACCGGAAACTGCTTCCGGTGGCAAAACACTGTTTTGTTTCAGCAGTATACCCGTGCAATATAACACTTGAAGTAGTTGGCTTTTCTTCCATGAAAAATTCCGAGAACCTAAGCACACTGAAACTGTGAAATCGTGTCCCCTTTATTAGAACGGATTTAATTAAATTTCAAAATTAGTGTAAAAAAAAGCGAAGTCGATTAAAATCATGTTTCAAATCGGAATATGTATCGTGATCCCCGGCCCAGGAAGTGCATTTAAACATCAGCGAGTATTCATTACATTTTATTTGAATTTTTTGATTGTAACAATATAAAAAGATTGCTCCGCAAAGACTTGATATCTGTAAAAATCTAGCCTGGTTCCAAAACTTGAGGAATACATTAATTTGAGTACAGCTATACCCTCAGGTTATCAAATATATTAGCAAGGAAAACTGACAGCGTAATCAATGAAAGAACAGACAAAAACGAAAAATGACCTCACACGTGAGTAGCAAATGTCATCATAAAAGTTTTCATGTTCATTCATAAGCACAAAAAATGTTGCCTAATAAATGCCCAACTTTTTTATTAGATTTCAGGATGTGAAAAAATTTAATATTTATTAAAATTAATAGTAAACCCCTGTGTTCCATTTGTAAGATCAAAACTCATTACTTGAAATCATTCCCTGATTAAAATAAAATTAAGATGTGGAATTGGTCTTCTTTGAAGGTTTATAAGTTCCATATTGATTGATTGATCAGCAAGCATTTTGTTTCTGCTTTTCACAATTCACACAGTTTGAGAAGTATTCCAGCATGTAAACCCCCTCTTCTCCCCACCCACATTCATCCAAACATATTCCATCACTGTCATGGGTCCATGGGATCTTAGACAAAGGAATTGAATTTTACAGTCATCACAATGCAAGTCTTGAAGGATTCTAACTCTTTTTTCAGAAAATTTCCCTCTTGTTGACCAGATTATCATTTGGCTGATATACAAAAGGCTGAATGATTTTGTTGCAATGATTGAATTGTCATATAATTTGTGAGTTAGCTCAGAGAATTGATTGATTTAATATTACTTGACTGTTGAAGGTACTTTAAAAATAGCTTCACTTGTCTTCAATCAAAAAGGAATCAAGGTTATTATACCCAGCTGCTCTCACTGGGCCAGGAAGAAATCAGGTGATTTCTCCCTCGCTCATGAATCATGATTGGCCAATTTGGGGAAAATTTAGGAAGTGATAACCACTTCTTGGCCTTGGCCCTTGGGTGAGGTTCAGTGAGTCTTGTCAAAATGAAATTTTGGCAAGGCACACTGGCCTTGAGATAATTCAAGTTTTCAAGGCTGGTTGCAGCTACATGCAGAAGCTGTAGGGCAAAGGCCCACAATGAATGAAATATGTATTCAATTATAATGAATCAAAGTAGGCTTGCAGGAATACAAATATTGCACAATCAAAAATGGGTGAAAAAAGGGCATAGAGCTGATTATCACCTGTTCACCAGGAATTCACAGTGATTGCATGATGGGCGATTTTGCACATCAAATTCCTTTGGTACCCTGTGTCTAATAGGATGGAGGGAATTGTTTCCTACAGCAGCTTTGCTGAGTTTGGTACATGAAAATTTCATCAGAATGGAAAATAGAGACATAAGCTGTGCATGGATATCAAAAGGAAATAAAATACATCCCAAAATTTGCAATTGCACAACTGCTGTAAATGCATACAGCAGAGGTGCTTTGTTGAATTGGCAGGATGGAGTCCTGCCTGCGCTGCATCTTGCATGGCTAGTATATGAGCTCTGCCTCAAAGGAAAGGGCATGTGCTGGTTGGGCATGCTATGCTACACCCCAAAACAACTTTTTGGCACTGGAGGGACACTTTTTCAGAGTGAAAACTCTGCACTAATACAGGATTGAGCCATGCAACTTTCTTGCACCTTGCTCAATCCCTGGGTTATTCTGGTCTGTATGAAAAGGGCTTTGCAATATGAACAGACAATTAGTCTTTTATCAGTCTCCACCAGTCTTCATCACAGTCTTTAGTTGGTCAGTCCTCCAGTCTCAGTGTATATACTTGTCTGGTTCCTGCAGTCTTTGTGGTTACCTTTTCTGATGCTTATGGGAGTCCATGGTACCTGCAATGAGCCAGGGGTGCTTAGGCACAAATCTCCTCTGAATAAGAGCTGAGTGTTTGTGTGTCAGGAAAAAATTCACAACAATCTAAAAAAGGCACCAGAATCGGAAATGTAACCTATCAAAATTGAAAAAAATCTCTGGAAGCATTTTTTGTGAGCCTGAGAACCTAACCCAGGTTTGGTTTCCAGGCTCACCCAAGGACATTTCCTCACTGCAAAAGGGAGAAGAATGAAAGTGGCCAAAATCCGGCCTTCATTTCTAATCCTGAAAGTTGTTGAGGTTAACTAAAAACGACAGTCCTGTCACTCTGCGTTGAACTCTCAAATTGTGCAGATCTCCAGAGAGCTCTTGCAAAATTTGCGTGTCTTAACCAATTCCAAAATTGGTCTTCTATTTTTTGTACTTGTGAAATTCTTTCAAATTGCTCAACTTGAACCTGTCTTGAACAATACAACACTTTAAACTAGGACAACAAGTCCCGGCCGCAGCCCGGCTGTTCAAATTGCATTTCATTCTTCTCACAATCATCTAAAACAGTCACAAATTTTGTATTTTCTCAACTTCTCATTTTCCGCCTTTTGTGTGGTAAAAGAAAAGTCCTCTGTTAATCTTTTCCTCACATTGTGCATGGCTCCTGCTTTGAGGCCCAAAAGCCATGGCTGAGCTAGTTATTCATTTTCTCAATGAACCCTTTGTTACTTATTCTGGACTGACAGCTGCTGCCAAAGGGTTAAACTACCTGCACTTATGTTATTATAAGCATTTTCCATTCACTAAAAATATACTGTACTTCAAGCTAACCTTTCATCATATTCTCAAATTGAAGGCTTCATTTAAAAAAAAAATATGTGAAATAGAGCCTAAAGAATCCTGGGTGGACCACATGAAACAAGTGTTTCTGTGAGAGAATTCTTCAAAAACGATCTACTTTTTTCTAGCAGTGGAGACACAAAAAAAAGGTGACCCGCCTGTTATTTCTGATGATGTGGATGAAAAACCTTGTTCCAGCAGGGGAAAAAGATGGAATTTAGTGTTGGGAACAAGTGGAGGAAATGCGTTTGTTACCCAACTAACTTAATGGCTCCTAAACCATGTGGTAACCCTGCTATGGTATAAGCTCCGGAAGTGCACACAGTAAACTTGAAGTAAGAACAAAGTCACTTGGGCTCTAAAGAAGGATTCAATCTTGTTCCAAATGTCGTTTAAAACTGAGGTCAAAGAGGGTCGTAATCATAAACCGAGTCATCGTCAAAAAAACTCGCCCAAAAATAATTGGAAACCTTCGAGGGAGTCCATCATTGACAAGATGACAACCAACGACACCTGTAGAAAATATTAAAAGCAAACGTATAATTAGCCACTTTGGGGTTAGTTATTATGGATTTCTGCTGTGCGTTTTCGCACGAAAATTATGCAGAGTTACTCCGTATTTATAATTCATAACTATAATGGTAATCATGTCTTTATTCTAACTGATAGCAAAAAAAAAAAATATTACGAGTGTCTGTTGCTCAAGTTATTTTAGACAAAAGCTTGGTTCATTCAACAAAAATTGAAATTCAATTGTTCACCTGCTTTCAAATGAATCGCATCCAAACCATTACATATAAATACTTTTTAAAACATCGAAAATTTCCTTCCAGTTTTTGAAATTACGTTTTGAAAAAAAATGGCGAGACGAATAGCATCGGAAATTTAACCTATCTAAAAATACTCGAATACATAGATTACTGGAATTTTGAATCCATCAATTTAATTTATTTATTTTCGTGAAAAACTTTGATTTTTTCCATTTTGAAGCAATGACGTCGTAGAATTCTGGATGAATTATTTTTCGTAGCGTTCCCCCCCCCCCCCGGAAAATCTCTCGAATTCTTGTTAAAAATCATGTCTGAACTCGCTCATTGTGATGAAACTTTTCAGAGATTCGAAACTTGTTTTACAACAATTGACGTTGAAAAAATGCACTAATTAGCCCTTAATTATCCAAACAATAACCCAATTGACTCCTTGGAAATTATTTCAAATTGCGAGCTTTTTTCTCAAAGCTTCTCGAAACCCATTTTTCTTTTTAATTTCTGTAGAAAAGATTCGGGAGTCATTCATGAAAAAAATGCAGAGATTCGAAATTCATTTCGAAGAATTCGAGTTTTTAAATACCGCATCTATTAACGAAGAAATGAACCATTGATAAGTTCGAAGATCATTTTCACGTTTCAATTACGAGGGTATACTTCATTTGAAATTTTATTCTATCCTATAATTTTTTCCTCTATAGGAGGAATTCGGAAGCCATGCCTAAGAAAATTGCACAGATATTCGCATTTAATCTTGCAGCATTTTATTTCGACGTACTGCATCATTTAGCCAAACAATCACCCATCGACTCCGAGGAAAATCATTTTCAATTGCGAAAGTTTTCTGAAAATGTTATCAATGTACTGGCTTTACAATTTTTTCTAAAAGAATAGGGAATAAACTATATACGAGACAATATATGTTCCTTTGTAATTGGGAATTCAAAGGAAAGAATTTGTCATTGAAGAACTGAAGAAGTCATAATAAATGTTTGAGCATTGGTATTCCATCGTGACCCCAATTATAGACCCCCGAGTGAAACGATGCTGTCCGTAACCGATCCAATCGTTAATTGCTGCTCTAATGCCGTAATCGCGAGTTCTCTCCATCATGCCCAGGTAGAAGAAAGCAAAAGGTTGAGCAATCATGTATACTGAATAGGAAGCTAGGAACATGTCTTCTTCTTATAGACATGGCTTCGGGATTTAAAATTTACCCAAATGACTAACGGGCTCGATGATGGGAATTCCTGGACACAAAGCCGTGTTTGAGTCATCATCTTTCTGGGTTTCTTAATTTAATTATGAAGCAACAGATGTTTAATCATTTTGAACAGTCAATACATTATATAACAGCAGTCACATCAAGAGCAAACATTTGACATTGAAACAACAATGCAATCTAGAAGTGAACAGGCACGGTTTGACCCACTTGAAGATACAGTTGACACCCCCACACAATGAACTTAATTTGTGCAACAGACCAGCATTCTGATATGTTGAAAGTCTGTTGTGAAAATTGAATTTTCCTATTTGTTTACACTCATGCAAAACAAGCAGAATAACAACAAAAATTGCTAAAAAAAACACAAACACATTAATGACATTAATTATTACATTTTATTTTCAAATTAAGTTGGGATGCAAGGGGGGACCTGAGGCACTCATGTGCACTGGTGGTGCACACTTCTACAGACAGAAGTCTGTTCTGCAGATTTTTCTGTTCTGCAGGGAAATCTGCTGTGCAGGGATTGACTCTGCATAGCCTGTGGTATTTCAAAGGTGAGTATACAACTGTGAATAAAATTTCATAATATAGTCCATGATTGCTTGAAATTCCATAACTTTTTCAGATCAAAAAAGGCAAATCACTGTACTAAGTTAGTTAAAACTAGCCAGTTCCTGCCAGAAGTTTCCAGCAATGTCACAAAGAGCTAAAAGTGTATCAGCCCAAAATATGTATCATGTATTTGTTTTTGTTTTAATAACCATTATATATTTCGCATCATCTGAAATCCTCAAAATTTTCCAATGATAACATTTTGATCACAAGAAATGAAGCATTTGTCCTGTAATCTCAATAGAAATAAGGTTCATTTCCACATTTTCAATTTTTAACCATATTTACTTCATGGTTTAATAGGGCATCTTGGGTATTATCACTGAACAATTAAATAAAAAATTTTAAATTTTCTTGTGCAGAAGGGATGCTTAACTTCTGAACAACAAACCAAATTTGCATAGACTGTTGATGGTTGGATGATGCAATTAAACCACTGAACTGATTGTCACTTGTCCATTCTTTTAAAATTGACTAGATCAAAAGTTACACAACATACATAATCCTTCTGCTGAGGATACATTGCAGAAACCGTTTTTTAGCTAATTATTGCGCTGATTCCTGAGGTCTGAAAACATATAAAAAATATTGGTGTTTGATGATTATCAAGATATGTTCAACATTTAGCGACCAGCACTGATGGAAGCTATTCCCAGCTTCAGGCACAATTAGTGACCTCAACACATCTTTTTTAATAACTAAATTTGGTAATTCCTGTACTTTATCTCCAGAGATTGTATGCCAATTTTTCATTTACTCCCTGTTTGGCCTGACATCTATAGAGGGTTTAAAAGGCTTTGGTTCAAAGGTTGTGCAACTTGAAACCTAGATGTCACAGCTGTAGTTGGTGCTTACACGATTTATTTTCTATTCTTCGGTTTGCTGCTTGCTGACATGAGACTCTTTCAATATCTCAAGTGTGTGAAAAATGATTCTAAATTTTATTTTTTAGACTTTACCTGCTTCACAGCTAACATTAGCAAATAAACCATGATGTAATTCCATATTTCCCCAAGCTTCCTTGAGATTGATTCCTGGAGATGGTACCTCTGCAAAACTTTTCCCCTTAAAGAATTTCATAGGTAAAGCTGGATGTATGGATGCATGAAGTGATGCAAAATCCACCCAACATTTCCCAGGAAATATTTTTGTGGAGAATTACGGTGGGCACCTGTTTGGGTTATGGAATTTCTTGACTACTATGGTACAGTCAACCCTTGCACAACACACTCAACTTGTGGAAAAGACTAGTTTGTTGAGTGAAAAGTCTGTTATGCAAATTCAAGTATTAAGGATTCAAAGTTTCACTTCTATCTTTAATTTTGAATTAATAGCAGTCTGTTAGACAGATTTAGTCTGTTGTACAGGAGGAAAAACGTCCTCCAGAGGCAGTCTGTTTTGGAAAAATCTGTTGTGCAGGAGATCCTTTGTGCAGGGGTTGACTGTAATTCAAAATAAGATGAAAGTAAATTTTGTGTAAGAGGTTTCCCTCATGAAAAAAATAATAATACTTGAAATGAACCCTGTAACTTTTTTGAAATGTCTGCACTGTTTCTTGCTGTTCATGTAGCCGCAATATATTTATTGTCCTTGTGTATTATGTTTCCTGACCTTCAGAGGACTTGATGCTGTTGTTTTATAAATTTTTGGTGTTGTGAATGTTTTTTATCCTTTCTGTCCAATTTTTCAAGTCTGCAGTCAAGATATTCATCAAATTAATGGACTGTTCCAAGATATAAGGATGAGTGGAATGTTTCCAGGCGGAATTGAGAATTTTGAAGCAGTTTACGAGTTAAATCTGAATTTAAATTATTCTTGAATTCAGATTATGAATTCCAAGTATCCAGCAAAACAGTAAAAAAACAAGGTGCGTGATGTAATCCGTACTTATGAATTTAACTGGATGCAGTTTCATATGACCATAAAGTAACATGATACTCATCAGAAAAATAAAATAATATAATGCGCGGGAATATGAATGATCCTATGGAGAGAAAGAGAAGCAAAAACTGCCAGCAGTCAAGGACTTGAGAAAAAGATCCATGACAGGAAATAAGCAGACTCTTAAGATTTACAGACATGTTTGTCTTGTATTCCTTGTACTTCTTTCATGAATCAGTTTTTTGAGCATACGTCTTTTTCATTTCTTAGTCAATTTGTCATTTGCCATAACTGAATGGATGCTTTTTTCAAAATGTAGTCAATATTTCATTTCTCAAGCCTGAAGAAAGATTTTTGCATTCTTATAGCCAATATTTTATTTTATATACCTGAACAGTTTTTTTTCAGGTTGAATCAAAATGTTATTTTATATACCTCACCTGCAGTCTTTTCGTGCTCAATGATTTTTCATGCTTAATCATGAGGGGATATTTTTCCATTTTCAGTAAACTCTTTCAGTATTCATAGTTGAACTGTGATTCTTGGTGTCTCAGTCAATGCTTCCTTTTTTCAAATATCAGTGGAGGTTTTTTCCATGCTTTGCCAATGTTCAATTTCTCATGCATGATAGGATATTCTCTCATTCTCAGTTAATTTGTTTCTATTTCCAACCTTGAAGTTTTTTTCATATGAGTCAATTGTTTTTCTTTTGGAATCCTGAATGCATTTTTGAATGGTTATTCAATGCCTCAGTACAGTGGACCCCCAACTTACAAAGGGCCCATGTTACGTCAGTTTCAACTTATGACGCTTTTTTTTAAATTAAAAAAACCCCAACTTACGTCAGGGTTTCATGATACGACAGCTTCTGAGGTTTTTCAGCTCCCTCCCACCAACCATTTTTTTGGTGCCATGCATGCACCAAAGGTTTTCCTGCAGGAAGTGAGTTTTTTTTTGTGCCAAGGTTCATTCCTAGCCAGATTAAACTGTTAACAGTGTGAGATAGTGCCATGCACAGGAAATAAATTGTCCTTAAGTTTGGAAATCACTGTGTTTGGAGCATTTTTTGAATTTTGTGTGTGCTGTACAGTTCATTTCATTATTGCTGAATAATTGTGTTTAGGAGGGATTTTGAATTAGGTGTGTTCTGCACTGCCCTGTGCATTCAATTATAGCTGAATAATTTTGTTTAGGAGGAATTTAAGTTTAGGAGGAATTAAAAAGTTGAAATATAAAGATAATTTTTATTGAATATTTTTGTTTGAAAGGAATTAATTTTTTTATAATGTAACCTTGAGGGAAATAGGGTTTCAACGTACGACGGCCCCATGTTATGATGTCCATCCTGGAACGGATTGATGATGTATGATGGGGGCCCACTGTATACCTATTCAGTATAAAATATTTTTCAATTTTCTGTCTATGTTCCATGTTTCATAATTAAACTGACATTTTTTGGAATGAACATTCAAGTAATTTTTTTATTTTGAAAACTTGGAGAGGGTTTATTTTCATGCTCAGCCAATTCTTCATTTTTTATCTGAATAATTTTTTCCGCACTTATTCAAATATTACTATTTTCCAACTGCTGGAGTGGACTTTTGTAAGCTTGGACAATATCTTCAACTGACTATATAGTTGAATTCAATTTTGTTTCTATGCTCAGCCAATTTTCCCACCTTATTCCATGCTTGCATTGACATTCTTTCATGTGTAATCATTATTTTAACTATAAAGAGGCGAACTTAATGATTTTTCTATTCTCAGTGAATTGTTTCACTCAATTCCATATTTAAATTGATATTTGGCCCATGCTTGGCCCATTTTCCATTTTTCATACCTGAATAACTGCTGCTCTGGCATCAAGAAAGGAAGAAAAACAGGATCACCAAACCTGGCATATACAAAACAAGTTGCCGCAAATGGTTTTTTATAGTTTAGTGTTGTTATTCGACGGGACTTATGTTCCTGTGGTAGAGTCGTTTTGTTGGACAGTGGTCCGCACTGATTAAGAAGTGACAATACCCTTGTAGTCAGGATCTCGTCTGTCTTGGAAACACTGGATGAGGGCACCTAATTTGAGAGGCACGGAAGTGCGTGTCATCACGCATGTCTTTCTCAAAATGAAACTATTTTTCAAACCATGTTATTTTTATCAACCAGAAATTTTAGGCGAGGTCCTCAAAATGCCTGTGGAGACTGCATCTTTTCTCCTGTTACCTGTTCTTGCATGATGATGACGATGAAACTATTGATTATGAATGAAAGTGATTATTTATCTTTGTCAGGTATATACAATACACTTTCCTGATACACTTCCTCAGTGCAAGGGGTACCTCACAAATTGATCTTTCACAATTTGACCATCCCAAAGTTTGATGCTTGAATTTGCACAGAAGTTGGCTTGCAACTCAACCCTTGCCCTGCAATTCAAGCTGCTTTGGCCACTTTTTTGCATTTTGAAATTTCACAGAGTGGCTCACAATTTGACCAATCTGCAATTTGACCCTGGTTTGGCAACAGATTAGAGTCACATTGGCTTTATGCATACATGCCAAGGTACCGGGTCATCCGCCAGCTGTTCAAATCATGGTTGCGCACCCACCAGTCTTCAAGCGCTGGTTGGTCTAACCGCCAGCCAGGGCAGTCCTTGGCCTTGCCAATCCCCAGTCCACCAAACTGCGGTCCGGTCACCCAATTGTTGGGACACCCAAACAATTGGGTGACAAGAATCATGCTGATTCTGTCTAGAATTTGGTGAGCAGAATGGTATCCTACCACAGATTACAG